>SKCR01034277.1:0-95546 GCA_019454045.1 Zanthoxylum bungeanum
ACAGATGTTGATGGTGTTTTCAGGCACTATGATATTTAAAGCAGCACGACGAGGATAGAAGGGTAATTCCCTTCTTAGGTGAGATCGTTAAAGCCGACCCGACCGCTTTGTAATAATAGACCAAGCACCTTGCGGTTTCAGACCGACCACAACTTTTAGAGACCGAGCACATTTTTGTTTTCAGAACGAGCATGTTATGATCGGTTCCCAAGCAATTGGGTTCATATGACCGGGCATTTTTCAGAACGGCATAAGCATTCTCAGTGCAAATGACCATTATGACCGACCTCATGAAGACCGATCAGTAGCAAAGACGTTCCAGAAGAAGAAACATCCTATTCTACAGGGAAAAGGGATAACGTTATCCTACTTTCATAGGGAAATGAGATGAGTCAGTATCCAAATAGGATAAGAGAAGTAGAGACGGTATTAAATTAAGAATCCTTGCAAGAGGAGAAGATTGATTCGACTGAGGATTCTTATACAAATAGGAATCTGATTTCTGTACTATTATAAATAGAATGGCAGAATATGTGTATAGATAAAAAAAAAATCATCAAGCTCTGACTTGTAAAACACAAAAAAGATCTGAGAAGCGTGTTTGAGTAATAAAAGTATCATCCTGTTTGTGTCCGTGGACGTAGGTCGGATCCAAATCCACCGAACCACGTTAAATCTCCTTGTTGATTGGTGCATTTATCTGTCTTCTGCTAAATTTACTTTTGGTCCCCTATAACCAAACAAATTCACTATTGAGGGAGGATTGTCTCGGGAGTAATATTCCCATATTGCCCTTAGACCAAAATCAGCCGTCAACACCTATTGAACACAAAAATTTATCAGCTTAATAATAATAATAATATAATAATAATAATAATAATTATAATAATAATAATATGGTTTTTTATTGTCATAAGCACTAACAAAACACAATCTCGATCATAAAAATCTTAACAATAATCAATAAGTAGCTTATATAAATAAAAAGTTCACCGTGAAATCTATTCCTTACCCAAAAATTTGATAAGTCCATCTCTTCTCTTATGAATCAAAGTATGTTTCTCTCGAATATTTTACTTTTTTTTTTGTTTTTATTTCAAGATTTTAATTTTTATCACATTGGCTAATAAACCTAATGCTTACTGCCATTTCAAATTTAAGAATATATGCCACTTGTTTTTTCGGATTTCCTTCCCCATGAGATTATTTATCCTTTATGAAATTTGCTTTTCACTTTTAAAATCTTGTGATTTTCAACTTTATGAAATAATTTGTATACCATTATTTATCTTGTAATCAATTTTTATTTTTAATTTCTTATTATTAAAACAGTCTATGAATATGTTAAAATCTAATGAAATACTGAAAAAATAATTCCTTGAATTCAATCTAGAGAAAATTAAACAATGAATGAAATCAACAGAATCCATGAATTAAAAAAATCTAACACGATCAATAAAATCTTAATTGATTTCTTGAGCTAGACATGAATACATGATATTTCTTGGATGTTCAAAACTTAATTCTGTTGGAAAAATGCTTATTTATAAGCATTTTGAGGCTCAATTTTAAGCATGGTCCACTTCGTGTTAGTGGTTGTTATTGAATGATTCGGATACTCCTCCGTGAGTACTTCGAAATGGTATATTCATATGCTTAAAATGGTGCTTGGGTGAATGAGAAATTGTTGCTCAAAGTTCACAATTTTCAAGCCTTTTGTAATTCCATAACAGCTAATTTAATTAGCTTGGTGGTTACAAAGTTTAATCTCCATAAGTGCTAATCTAATTAGCTTGGTGGTTATATAGTTTAATTTCCATTAGTGCTAATTTAATTAGCTTAGTGGTTACAACAATGTGTAACATCTCCCATTATGAAATTTAATTGGCAAGTTAATTTCTATTAATTGAGATGTGTTTTTCTTTTCCTATATAAACAACATCAGTTCTTGTTTTCAATATATGAAATAGAAAATAGAGAAAGACATAGCACACACACGAAAGATCATTTTCTTTGTTTTGTTAAAAGGAGAGTTCAAACACTTTGTGGTTCGTTGGATACGAGTCTGGTGGTGCCCTTTCTCGTACGTTTCCGTTGTATCCTGGGAAACAATCGTCTCACGTTCTACTGCACCTACGGTAGGGGACGAATTTGTTTTAAGGATATTGTTGTTTTACAACAAGCCTCGGGAAAGTTCAGCATCTGCCAACAGCCTCTGCCTCAGCATCAGCATCTGCCAACAGCCTCTGCTCAGCTTCAGCTTCAGCTCAGCCTCAGCTTCATCTTCTGCCTATGCCTGCATCAGCATCTGTCAACAGCCTCTGCCCGACTCAGCATCTGCCAACAGCCTCTGCCTCAGCATCAGCATCTGCCAACAGCCTCTGCCTCCTCAGCATCAGCATCTGCCAACAGCCTCTGCCTCAGCTTCAGCCTCTGCCTCAGCTTCATCTTCTGCCTCTGCTTCAGCCTCAGCCTCTGCTGTCAGTCTCTGCTTCAGCCTCTGCCATCTGCCTCTGCTCTGCTCTCTCCCTTCTCATCAGTCCCTGCCTCCGCTTTCAGGGTCTGCCGTTAGGGTCTGCTCCGAGGATAATAATTATAATTGTAATTTTGTCATATTCGGATTTCCCAATTACCTTGTAATAATTGTTATCTACAGTCTTAAAACAAAATTCGAGACTCTGTGGATATGGAAATCAGTCCAAACACAGTAGATCCGAATATGGCAGCCTCTTCGGCTTGCCAGAATGTTGTGGCAGCCCCCGTGGCTGACCAAAGTGCAGTGGCAGCCCCTTCGGCTGGCCAACTTGCATCAGCCTCTGGGCTTAATATGGCAGCCGTTGTGGCTGGCCAAGGTGTTTCTGCCTCAATGGATAGACAACCTGTTGGACATGTGAGCCATGTCAATCCTGCTGCGGAAAACCTGAAAAATTCAGTGGTACAAAAGGTGGCAACAGAAAATGTTTTTCTACCTGACCACGTTGAACCTTGCGAGGTTTCTAAAGGAAGATGCTCATGTACCCAAGAGGGTGAGATTGATATCCAAGTCATCAGTGCCATTGAAGCTTGGAAACATTCTGAATTCCTATGTCGGAATTATGTGCTGAATGGGCTATGTGATTCCTTGTACAGTGTGTACGCTGGAATGAAAACAGCTAAAGGGCTTTGGGAATCTTTAGATCGAAAATATAAAACTGAGGATGCCGGTACTAAGAAATTTGTCGTAGGCCGTTTCCTAGAGTTTAAAATGATTGATTCCAAAACTGTGATAAGCCAAGTACAAGAACTGCAGATTATTCTAGCAGAAATTCATGCTGAGGGGATGAGTTTAAGTGAAACCTTCCAAGTAGCCTCGATAATTGAGAACTACCACCTGGTTGGAAAGATTTCAAGAATTATTTAAAGCATAAGCGAAAAGAAATGAGCATTGAAGACTTGGTTCTTAAGCTAAGAATTGAGGAAGATACCGAGTTTCTGAAAAGAGAGGAATGACTCATGAGGCCAAAGCAAATGTTGTCGAACATGGCCATAAGAACAAGAACCTCAAGAACAAAGGGTCAAAGATGGGCCATAAAGGAGGAGTTTCCAAGAAATCAAAATTTCAAGGAAAATGCTTCAACTGTGACAAAATGGGTCACAAGTCTTCTGAGTGCAGACTGCCGAAGAAGAAAAAGAAACAAGAGGCTAATGTGCTAGAAAACATGACTCAAGATGTTTCAGACATTAACCTTTCTGCTGTGGTTTCTGAGGTGAATCTGGTGGGTTCTAACCCAAGAGAGTGGTGGATTGATACTGGTGCCACTCGACATGTATGCTCAGACAAGAGCATGTTTTCTTCATTTGAGCCTGCTGAAAATGGGGAAAAGATATACATGGGAAATTCAGCAACATCTGAGATAGAAGGTCAAGGAAAGGTGATTCTGAAGATGACCTCTGGGAAAGAGTTGACTCTGAACAATGTTCTGTATGTACCTGAAATACGGAAGAATCTTGTGTCTGGATCGCTTCTGAACAAGCATGGTTTCCGGATGGTGTTCGAGTATGATAAAGTAGTTTTGACTAAAAATGGATGTATGTGGGAAAAGGGTATGTAACTGATGGGCTTTTTAAGCTCAATGTAATGGTTGTTAAACCCAAAAATATCAATAAAGCTAGTTCTTATGCTTATATTGTTGAGTATTCTAATCTTTGGCATGGTAGATTAGGACATGTTAATTTTAATTCATTGCGAAAGTTAATTAACATGAATCATATTCCCAATTTTAAAATGATAACAAACATAAGTGTGATACTTGTGTTGAGGCAAAACTAACAAGATCATCTTTTCATAGTATTGAAAGAAACTCTGAACCACTTGATCTAATTCATACCGATGTATGTGATTTTAATTCAATACAATCGAGAGGCGGTAATAAATATTTTATTACCTTTATTGATGATTGCACAAGATTTTGCTATGTGTATTTAATGAAAAGCAAGGACGAAGCTATAGAGAAATTTGTTCTCTATAAGAATGAAGTTGAGAACCAACTGAATAAAAGAATTAAGGAGTTAAGAAGTGATCGTGGTGGTGAGTATGTTTTCCCTTTTGAATCACTTTGTGAACAAAATGGAATCATACATCAAACCACAGCTCCTTATTCGCCTCAATCCAATGGGATTGCGGAACGTAAGAATCGTACCTTGAAAGAGATGATGAACGCTATGTTAATCAGTTCTGGCTTACCTCAGACTATGTGGGGAGAAGCTGTCTTATCAGCTAATTACCTTTTAAATAAGGTACCACGGAAAGAAGCAGGGAAAACTCCTTATGAAATGTGGAAAGGAAGAGTACCTTCCTATAAATTCCTTCGAGTGTGGGGGTGTCTTGCCAAGGTAGTCATTCCTCCACCTAAAAAGGTGAAGATATGACCAAAAATGTTGATTGCATTTTCATAGGATATGCACATAACAGTAATGCTTATCGATTTCTTGTGCATGAGTCTAATGTACCAGATATTCACAAGAATACGATAATGGAATCGAGGAATGCATCTTTTTTCGAATACGTTTTTCCTTGTAAAACTAATTCGAATTCAGATGTGCAAAAAGGGCACATGAGACTATCATTGAAGATAGTCAGGACCGAGAACAAATTAATGTTCCAGAGGATCAACAAGTTGTTGAACCTGAACTAAGACGTAGCAAAAGAGCTAGAACGGAAAAATCATTTGGTCCAGATTTTCTGACATTCTTGTTAGAGAATGATCCTCAAAGCTATAACGAAGCTGTAAGGTCAGCTGATGGTGCCTTGTGGAAAGATGCCATCAATAGTGAAATTGAATCCATCTTACAAAATCACACCTGGGAGTTAGTGAATCTTCCTCCAGGATGTAAACCTTTAGGGTCCAAGTGGATTTTCAAAAGGAAAATAAAGGCAGATGGATCAATTGACAAGTACAAAGCAAGACTTGTAATTAAAGGTTATAGACAACGTGAAGGTCTTGATTACTTTGATACTTATTCTCCTGTAACGAGAATAAATTCCATAAGGATGATACTAGCGATTGCAGCTTTGCGCAATCTTGAGGTACATCAGATGGATGTGAAAACAGCCTTTCTGAATGGAGATTTAGATGAAGAAATCTACATGGAACAACCTGAAGGCTTTATAGCTCCAGGACAAGAAAAGAAAGTCTGTAAGTTAGTTAAATCCTTGTATGGATTGAAACAAGCCCCGAAACAGTGGCATAAAAAGTTTGATGACACCATGTTGGCAAATGGTTTCAAAATCAATGAATGTGATAAATGCATTTATGTCAGAGAGACAGAAGTTGGCTATGTCATTTTATGTCTCTACGTTGATGACATACTGATTGTCGGGAGTAATGTCAAAATGGTGAAATCTACCAAGAATATGCTGAAATCCAAGTTTGACATGAAAGACATGGGTCTTGCAGATGTCATTCTGGGAATAAAGATCTCGAGAAGTCCAGATGGACTTATTCTTGATCAGTCGCACTATGTGGACAAAATTCTTGGTAAATTCAACAATGATGATTCAGCTGTGGCTAGAACTCCCTTAGATGTGAGTTTACACCTATCAAAGAATATGGGAGATGGTATATCTCAAGTAGAATACTCTAGAGTGATCGGGAGTTTGATGTATCTATCGAGTTGTACAAGGCCTGATATAGCCTGTACAGTAAACAAGCTCAGCAGATATACGAGTAATCCAGGGGTTGATCACTGGAAAGCAATAGTGAGAGTACTTAGGTACTTACGTTTTACTCGTAATTATGGGTTGCACTATCATAGATATCCAGCTGTAGTCGAAGGATACAGTGATGCTAATTGGATATCTGACATGAAAGACTCAAAGTCTACTAGTGGTTATGTGTTTACACTAGCAGGTGCAGCTATATCATGGAAATCCTCCAAACAGACTGTGATAGCCAGATCTACAATGGAATCAGAATTCATTGCATTAGACAAGTGTGCTGAAGAAGCAGAATGGCTTCGAAATTTTCTAGAGGATATTCCAAGTTGGCCTAAGCCAGTGCCAGCAATTTGCATTCATTGCGATAGTCAATCTGCAATTGGAAGGGCACATAACAATATGTATAATGGTAAGTCTAGACATATTCGTCGTAGACACAATACCGTTAGACAATTACTCTCTACTGGAGTTATTTCGATTGACTATGTAAAGTCAAAGGATAACATTGCGGATCCGCTAACCAAGGGTTAAATAGAGAGTTAGTTGTGAAATCATCGAGGGGAATGAGACTGAAGCCCATTAGATAAATGTTTATTACGAAGGAAAACCCAACCTTGTTGACTGGAGATCCCAAGATCTAGGTTCAATGGGACAACCTACTCGTAAAAGACATAATTGGATCACTGTGGGGGGGTTACCCTCTAGTCCATTCCTATGATGAAATGAAACAGTGATGCTCGTATGGATAGAGGTTAAGCAAAAGCTTTTAATGATTCTTATGCGTCGGGAATCCGAGCAGAGTATTACGAGATACTCTTAAATAAGAAATCACCTATGTGAGAGAGAAGTGGGGCCGCTTCAAAGGGAATTGTACGGGGCACAATTTTAGAAACTCTTGCAGAACCAGGTAGATGTTCATGGCCAAAATGAACATAATAATGAGAACTCAAATGTGTAGGTAAAATATCTGTGTGATATGTGTTCTCCAATTACATGAACGGCAGTACAGTTCAATGACATCGCGTCAACTGTCAGCCAGTAATGAGATATATTTTCACAAGGGAAGGTTCAAAGGCTGTGGCCTACCTATCCTATGCAGGTGTTGAACCGTTGAACTCTTCTAGGTCAAAATAAAATGTTTTATAAAAATAATTATTATTCGACGTTTTTCGCCAATTTCATTCATGTGGGGGATTGTTGGAAAAATGCTTATTTATAAGCATTTTGAGGCTCAATTTTAAGCATGGTCCACTTCGTGTTAGTGGTTGTTATTGAATGATTCGGATACTCCTCCGTGAGTACTTCGAAATGGTATATTCATATGCTTAAAATGGTGCTTGGGTGAATGAGAAATTGTTGCTCAAAGTTCACAATTTTCAAGCCTTTTGTAATTCCATAACAGCTAATTTAATTAGCTTGGTGGTTACAAAGTTTAATCTCCATAAGTGCTAATCTAATTAGCTTGGTGGTTATATAGTTTAATTTTCATTAGTGCTAATTTAATTAGCTTAGTGGTTACAACAATGTGTAACATCTCCCATTATGAAATTTAATTGGCAAGTTAATTTCTATTAATTGAGATGTGTTTTTCTTTTCCTATATAAACAACATCAGTTCTTGTTTTCAATATGAAATAGAAAATAGAGAAAGACATAGCACACACACGAAAGATCATTTTCTTTGTTTTGTTAAAAGGAGAGTTCAAACACTTTGTGGTTCGTTGGATACGAGTCTGGTGGTGCCCTTTCTCGTACGTTTCCGTTGTATCCTGGGAAACAATCGTCTCACGTTCTACTCCTGCACCTACGGTAGGGGACGAATTTGTTTTAAGGATATTGTTGTTTTACAACAAGCCTCGGAAAGTTCACAGCATCTGCCAACAGCCTCTGCCTCAGCATCAGCATCTGCCAACAGCCTCTGCCTCAGCTTCAGCTTCATCTCAGCCTCAGCTTCATCTCTGCCTATGCCTGCCTCAGCATCTGTCAACAACAGCCTCTGCCTGACTCAGCATCTGCCAACAGCCTCTGCCTCAGCATCAGCATCTGCCAACAGCCTCTGCCTCAGCATCAGCATCTGCCAACAGCCTCTGCCTCAGCTTCATCTTCTGCCTCTGCTTCAGCCTCAGCCTCTGCTGTCAGTCTCTGCCTTCAGCCTCTGCCATCTGCCCTGCTCTGCTCATCAGTCTCTGCCTCCGCTTTCAGGGTCTGCCGTTAGGGTCTGCTCCGAGGATAATAATTATAATTGTAATTTTGTCATATTCGGATTTCCCAATTACCGTGTAATAATTGTAATAATTGTTATCTACAAATTCAAAGTTGACTTTAGATCAAAAATCAATATTCCTACATAGAAATATAGATTTTTTTTTTTGAAATCGTTGGAAACCCCATCGTCAAACTACCTCTTCCGGGCATAAGCGGAGCAGGTAAAACCTCGGCTTGTCCTAGACTCTTACAAGAAACGCACTTCCTTGATTCGAACTCAGGACCTCAAGGTGAGATCCTAAACCTTACGCCATGAAACCACCCCCTTGGAAACTCAAAATATAGACTTTTTTTTTTTTTTTTTTTTTTTGGAACGATGGAAACCCCGCCACCAAACCACCCATTCTGGGCCGCGGCGCAGGTAAAACCCCCCGCTGTCCTAGACTCTTACAAGAAACGCACTTTCTGGATTCGAACTCAGGACCTCAAGGTGAGATCCTAAACCTTACGCCATGAAACCACAACCGTTAGAAACTCAAAATATAGACTTATGAACCCTTAGTCAACAAAAACTTCTGAGCAATTTATGGGCAGTTATGGAGGTGATGAAAACCTATATGTTAATCCAAGTTGCAGGGCAATAATATTTTTCTTTATTATTACCAATTAAAAATGACGAGAATAAGCACCGATCGACTTAATTCACATGCAGCTTCTTTGGTCCTTCTCTCACAAACTGTGATTCTGCTAATACTTATTTAACCATTGTAATGGCTTGAAAAGTGCTTATAGACAAACTAAATTGTTACACATAACATGGCCTGCATCTGCATGTCATTCTCTTCTCAAGCAAAACGAACCAGCTGCATGACTGTGGCCACTGCTTTTATCTCTTTATTATTTTTCTTCTCTCTTTTTCTTAGCCATGGTGTTGTTGAACTTGAAGAATCACACCATGTTTACAGAATCCTTCAAACTTCTGAGTCTACTTCTACAACTCAACCCTACAGAACTGGTTATCATTTCCAGCCTCTGGAGAACTGGATGAATGGTATTTCATTTTTCTCTCTTTCTTTCTTGTCTTGTTAATCTTATTCTTATTGTTTATATCTCATACAATTGCAGAATTGCTTCAGTTGATAACTTTGTATCTTTTTCTTTTTTTCTTTTTTGGAAAGTGTGTGTGTTTGGATATGCAGATCCCAATGGTTAGTATTTTTCTACTCTTGTTCTAGCACTGTGTTTTATTATGCAGGTTTTATTAGACATTCTTGTAATGCAATGTAAATTTCAGGGCCTATGATATACAAGGGAATTTATCACTTGTTCTACCAATACAATCCAAAAGGTGCAATATGGGGCAACATTGTGTGGGGACACCATACATCAACGGATCTCGTTGATTGGACCTCACATGATCAAGCCATTTACCCATCACACAGCTTTTGATGTCAATGGTTGTTGGTCTGGTTCTGTCACAATCCTGCCTGGAGGCAAACCAGCCATCTTATATACAGGAGTAGACCCAGAAAAGAGACAAGTGCAAAACTTGGCTGTGCCCAAAAATCTGTCTGACCCTTACCTTAGAGAATGGGTCAAGTCACCAAAAAATCCCTTAATTTCACCCTCGGACCAAATTGATCCAAGCTTATTTAGAGATCCAACCACTGCTTGGCTTGGTCCTGATAAGAGATGGAGAATGATCATAGGAAGCCGAATTAAGGACCAAGGGTTGGCAATTCTATATAGAAGCATAGATTTTGTAGATTGGGTTAAAGCTGAAACCCCATTCTACTCTGGTAGTCATACTGGAATGTGGGAGTGTCCTGATTTTTTTCCAGTTTCTACTGATACAAGCCTTGAGGGTGTTGATACATCGGCTAATGGACCAAACATTAAGCATGTTCTCAAAGTTAGCTTTGAAGATACATTTTCTGATTGTTACACTATTGGTATGTACAATGTAACTACAGATAAGTACATTCCAGAAGAGGGTTTATTGAATGGTGTTTCAGGATTAAGATATGATTATGGAAAATTCTACGCTTCAAAGACTTTCTTTGATAGTGCTAAGAACCGGCGGATTTTGTGGGGATGGATTAATGAATCATCTAGTCAGAATGATGATATCAACAAGGGTTGGTCAGGATTACAGGTAATTTTTTTTAATCATTAATGATTCTTTCAATAAGTTTGATGCTAGTGGTCAGCATAACAAAGTCAAACAAATGCCCTGGATGATCTTGTTACAGCTTGATTAAAATATTAGCACAGGAATAAACAAGAAGTATTTTATTATCGAGTGGACTCGGAAAATTTTAAACTATGTATTCAGTTGGCTTAGTGGCTTGTGATCCTTTTAAGTCGTTCAGACATTAAGGGTGATAATTTAGGTTATCATTTGTATATTCGTTCGATTCAATTTTTTTTTTTTTTAAATATTGGAAACTCTGCAGCCAAATCATCCGACCCGAGCTTAAGCGGAGCAGGTAAAGCCCCGACTGCCCCAAACTCTTATAATAAATACACCCCATAGATTCGAACATATGACCTGATAACCAAGTCATATGTCATTTATTATCAAGCCACACCCATTGAGGACCGTTCGATTCAATTCGCTTAAAAGCAAATACGGATTTAAAAAAAAAGAATTCGTTTAATAAATGGATTGATTCGATTTGTTTCATTTATTAAACGAATTTAAGCTCACTGATTTGTTTATGATTCGTTTTATTATTTTTCTTTTTTAGTTATTATTTTTCCAACTAAGATTTGATAAAACTTTGCTAATTATCATAGGAAAAAATAATTTTATCTATATCTGGTGAGCTATTTTTAATAAATTTATTAATTGTGTATTTATATGTATATATTTATAAAGAATTAATATAAATAATTATGTTAATTTATGTCATTAAAAAATATCATGATTAAACGAATATTCATATTAATTCGTTTACTAAACGAACCGAATACGAATCCATCACATTTTAATTATATTCGTTAAGGATTCGATAAAAATTCATTTTGCCAACCCCCTAGACCCTATCAGACACTTTTCTTGGACTCATGTTGCAGGCAATTCCGAGGAGTCTTTGGCTAGAAAAATCTGGAAAACAGTTGATCCAGTGGCCGATAGAAGAAATTGAAAGGCTTCGCGGAAACCAAGTAAAATTTCCAAGCCAATTGCTGGAAGGAGGGTCATTGCTTGAAGTTACTGGTGTCGCAGCTACACAGGTCAGTCTAAGCTTTGAGTTAAGAATGGGAAGAGGCCAAAAAGTAGGTATATTAGTTATGAAAATTTTCCTTGTGCGTTGTAGGCAGATGTTGAGATTTCATTTGAGATAAGTGATTTTGAGAAAGCAGAAGTGCTGGATCCCAATTGGACCAATCCACAGTTGATCTGTAGCCAAAAGGGTGCATCAGTTAATGGAGCTTTAGGTCCATTTGGGTTGCTGATTTTAGCTTCAAAGGGTTTAAAAGAGCACACAGCAGTGTTCTTCAGAATATACAAAGGCCCAAACAAATATGAAGTGATCATGTGCAGTGACCAAAGCAGGTCCTTCAATTTCTATATCTCACTTTCTCAAACTTATTGTTTTTTCAACTCTTCTTTGTTGTAATTATGTAACTATTTCACTCTTGGTATGACAGGTCATCCTTGGATAATGACAATGATAAAACCACTTATGGGACTTTTCTTAATGTGGATCCAGTTCATGAGAATTTGTCCCTGAGGAGTTTGGTGAGTTGATACTAACATACTTGGATGTATTGTCAAATATTTCCCATTTTTGTTGGTTAAATAAAACAGAAATTAAGAATCAAACAAATCATCTATATCATGTAGCAGACTGGTTGAAAAACAGTTGATAACTTTTTGTCCATGACTAAATTTCCTTGTTTTTCCAATTCAGAATGTACTTTTCTCCTTTGACACATTCATAAAATTTTAACAGTGACCCATTTCACCATTTTTGACAGATTGATCACTCTATAGTTGAGAGCTTTGGTATTGGAGGCAAAGCTTGTATCACAGCTAGGGTTTATCCAACATTAGCAGTTGATGATAGGGCACACTTGTATGCTTTCAATTATGGCACTGAAGGTGTAAAAATCACAAGTCTGAATGCCTGGAGCATGAAAAAAGCACATATTAATTAAAACAAGAAACCAGAAATGAAGACATACAGTGAAGTGAAGGATTCGTCAGTAAAGAAATATTTGGTCATATAAAAGAGCATACCATTAGTCATTTCTCATCACTATTACTCTCATATATGTATTCTTCTCTTTCTCAAAATCTTATTACCAAGTACAACTTTATCTGCCACTTCCCTTTCAAATTAACATTGTTGTTATGAATTTTGTTAAAACATGGAGTTCACGCCATATGGTAAATTGTAAAATCTTAACACGAAGACTTGTAAGAGTCTGCTCTCAGAGTATAAGACCCGCACAAAGTTGTTACAAAATTTTGGTTCTTCTGTGTCAACTTTGTCAAACCTCAAGTTCACAGAGCAGTGAAATTTCCAGAACTGCACGTTACGTATAAGCAGACACGACTCTTTCTATAAGTACATGCAATATGCATAGTGCTTTTCTCAATCAAAAACCAGAATACCATGGCCTACTCTTCTATCTGTCTGTTCATTTTCTTTGCTTTCTTTCTCGGCCATGGTGGTTTTGAGCTTGAAGCTTCACAACATGTTCGCAGAAAACTTAAAACATCTCCATCTTCTTCTCCTAGTCAGTCTTATCGAACCAGCTATGATTTCCAGCCTCCGAGTAGCCGGATGAATGGTATATCTTTCTATTTCACTCTAATTAATCTCATGTTGTTACAAATAGGAATCGAAATAGGAGAGCTGAAGAAAAATATATTAGTTTTCTTGATTTCAATATGAATTACAAATTACTTTTATATAGGCATTACAAAAGAATTAATATTAATTACATATCAACTATCAACTAACAACTAACAATATTAATTACATATCAACTAACAACTAACATTAATATCATATCTATCAATATTAATTACATACCAACTAACACATAATAATAATATCATATCTATCAATATTAATTAACTACATATCAACTAACAACTAACATTAATATCATATCTATCAACATCTCCCCTCAAACTCAAGATGGTCAACTAACACATAATAATAATATCATATCTATCAATATTAATTAACTACATATCAACTAACAACTAACATTAATATCATATCTATCAACATCTCCCATCAAACTCAAGATGGTAGTGAATAAACTAGATTGAGTTTGGAAACGAGGGTTTAACGGCCAGGAAGAAAAAATTTGGTGAAGATATCAATTATTTGATCATCGGAGCGTAAATACATCAATCGAATAGTACCGCGAGCAATTTTTTGACGAATGAAGTGACAATCAATGTTTAAAAATACGTGGCGGTGCCTCGAGGCGGCCGGCCATTGAGGCGCGAGGCGGCGAGGCGGGCGTCTCTATCAGAAAATCGAAAAAATAATTAAAATAATTATATCAGAATAATAAAAACATGTTAAATCTAAAATAAATTCATTTCTTCATAATCCATAGTATGTTCAAACAACTATTGATAACTAATCCTTAAATAAGCTATCATTTGTGTCTAGCGGCATGAAGTTTGGGTCAAAATCTCTCTCATCATCAAATGGGTCACCCTCTAAAGAAAATTCTTCACTTGTATTGTCTTAATCCACTAATTGTGGAGCTTTTCATTTCCCTAACAAATAACATAAAGTCATATTATTTTTTAATTTGTATTATATAAATTGCATTATTTGTAGATATTAACTTACTTTGGTCTTTGCTAATTTTTTGTGCAAATGCTCTACTTCCACTCAGTTGTTCAATGGAAGTATTCTCCACAAAGCTTTCTCCGGCAACTCATCCTCAATCAAAGGATCATCATCCGATTGAAATGAATGTTTTTCATGTATTTTTGCTTCAATCGCATATTGTACATTATGTACACTAATGAGTTCAATTTCTCGGTGGATAATCTATTTCTCTTCTTTGTATGAATCTATAAAATATTTATTCAAATTATCATAAGTTGAATAAATTAAGTATTCACAAGTTATTAATTATTATTAGATCATACCATATTAAATGTACTCCAATTGCGTTCACACCCCGATGATGAGCATGTTAGACTTAAAATATTTATTGTTAAAGACCGCAGTTGAGGAGTTTCATCGTCGTATGCTCTCCACCAGTCAGCTATAATAAGATTGAATATACACTTTTAAAATTCATATATATCTTAAATTAGTAATAACGCAAAAGTGATAATTCACATACCAGGACTACGATTGAAGACGGTGTGTTTAGCAATACTGAGGCCAAATAATCCTTGCTTATTTAGAAAGGTATCTGCTTGTATATCTACCGCATATTGATCTTCAGGATTGGGCAACAGTTTGGCCATGCATAAAATAAACCCACGCCTAATCTCCGGATGCTTGGAAGGAGGATTGTCTGCATATTGGATATGGGGTTTCAAAAAATAGACAGCCGCATACAATTGGCGGTGCAACTGAGACTCCCACCTATCATCAATTATTTTTCATATCTCCTTATATGCACCAGCCTCATTTCCCAAATTCGTTGCTTTTGCTCTATCCGTGGCATCATATATAAATCACATACAAGGAAATTTTTCGCTATCTGTCATCCTCAACACATTAACTAGAGGTTTGGTGGTTTTCAATGCATAAGCAACACAAGTCCAAAACTTATCACTCAAAATTATTTTTTTCGCATCTTTCCCTTCTGACTTCTTTGAGAAATTAATGTCATTCCACTCGTTTGAAGTAAACATTTGCTGCAAGGGTTGCTTCAAACCATAAATACTTTCTAATGTTAAGAATGCAGTTGCAAACCTTGTCGGAGCGGGGCGAACTAAATCTTTCTTTGTGAAACTTCTCATTAAAGCCAAACCCGCTCTATGATTATAGATTAAATTACTAACCTGTTAAATGACAATAATAACTATGAATTTATGATGTGAAATAAAAAGATATTTAATAAAATATGTAAGTTTACCTTTTTCGCTTTTAACAATGCATTTTTATGTTGAGGTGACTTTCCAATACCTTCAAGCATTAAATCAATACAATGCGCCTCACACGTCCACCACAATCGTTTCCTTTTTTTCCATTAAAAGATCACTTGCTTTCTTAGAATTTGATGCATAATCTATAATCATTTGAATCACAATGTCTTCTCATACTTATTCAACAACATCATCAAGCAAGTTGAACAATAAGTTCGCATCCTTGACTACATCACTAACATCCACAGATTTAAGAAAAATAGTCCCAAAAGGATTGTTCAAAAGGAAGTTTACTAATTGTCTTCCTCGCATATCCTTCCACCCATCTGATATAATGCTCACTCCTATTTGGCTCCATATTTTATTTACTTCATCAACAACTTCTATCGTATTTTCTAATTACTTTTTCATTATAGTTGTTGATAACTCATACGGTGTCAGTGGCTTTAGTCCACGGCCAAAATTTCCAATTGATCGCACCATATTGGCAAATGATGGACTATTAGCAACATTAAAAGCAATGTCATTCTCATAAAAAAAAATACCAATATCTTGTATTGTCTGATCACGAAGATCTTGAACACTTCCTTGTGAAAGGGCGTGTCGGATTGTCCTCCAATTCTCTCTCTTCAATATTAACAACAAATATATCCATTGACCATCTAATTGTTCTATTGGATACACTATTTGAACTACCAAAAGATCCACGGTGTAGGGAGACACCTTCATCAATTCTTTCTTCTCGATAAAGTTGTGCAATCTTTTTTGTATCTTGTATTTTCTTCATAAATAATTTATCTCGGATTGTACTTCTGGAGGAACCATTGTACATGGCGCGACATTACTCTTAATACATGCAAAATGTTCTTTCATTCTGTACACACCACCTTTGATTGTCCTAGTGAAAAAATGACATTCAATATATCTATATCCTCCATTTCCATCTTCCGCAGTAACTTCATGCCCGTACTTCCAGCTCGATCTGTTCGAGTCGACATGTTACTGAAAAATTTACATCCAATTCAGTTCTCTAAGGCAAAAAATAAAAAAAAAAACTTTTAAATATAGGTTATGTGATGAATTTTGAAAAGTTAATGACTTCATCTAGTCATTGGTAGAAAAAAATTACAAAATAAAATATTCACTCTTTCTCATCAAAACCCTTTCAATTTCGTATAAACCAGTTTCAATTTTCATTTTGTTCATAACTCACTCTTTCTCACCATAACTCACTTTGTCATCACTCTTTCTCATCAAAACCCTCACTATAACTCACTATCTCATAACTTCTGATTTTCATCAAAATCATAATACCCAAATCACCAAATTACTTCAGATTTTCACCATATACAGACACCGAATACAAAATTTGAACAAGGGAAAGAGAGTTACCAAAGATGAGAAGGCTTCGTGACAAGGGAGAGTGAGATTTGAGAGAGCTGAGAGCCTGTGACACATGGGAGAGGCGATGAGAGGAGACGCCGAGCTTTCAACTTCTGATTTTTTGAGGTTTTTTTGTTTATATTGATTCCAAAAAGACGATATTTTGGACCCCCAAAACGTCATCGTTTTGAAGGCACAAATAAAAAATAAAAAAAAAGGTTTATACAAGAGGCGGCCGCCTCTCGCCACTTTGGCGTGAGGCAGCCGCCTCACATGCAAAAAGCGGGCAAATTGAAAAAATCGCAAGAGGCAGCTGCCTCGATGCGCCGTCGCCAAGAGGCGGCGACTCGACGCCTCTCGCCACTTTTTAAAACACTGGTGACAATCAATCTCAATGTGTTTGGTACGTTCATGAAATACATCATTATGCGCTATTTGAATAGCACTTTGATTGTCACAGTAAAGAGTAGTAAGGGGTGATTGAGGCACTCTTATATCTTCGAGGAGCCAACATGGCCATAAAAGTTCAATAGTAGTCGCAGCAAGAGCTCGATATTTAGCCTCAGTACTAGAACAAGTAATCAATATTTGTTTCTTACTACGCCAAGAAATAAGCGAGTCACCTAGAAAACATAATAACCAGTCATGGATCGACGATCAATAAGGTCACATACCCAATCTGCATCGGAGTAAGCTTGATGAACAAGTGAAGAAATAGAAGAGAAATGAAGACCACAAAAGAGAGTGCATTTAACATAACGAAGGATGCGAAGTACAACAACATAATGAAGAGATCGAGGAGCAGCCATGCACTGACTTACAATGTGAACAACATAGGCAATATCCGATCGAGTGACAGTGATATAAATGAGACTACCAACAAATAAATAAATTTTATTAAATAAAATAACTACATAGTCTATTAACAATCATTGCTACTGTGGATGATTATACAAATAAAAATAATAATCATTGCCACTATGATAGACGGGCGGTCGACACAGTTTGGTCGAGTGAGGCCTCCAACATCTGCTTGAAAGTCCTCATCTGCTGGCCAAACTCTTGCATCTTTTTCTGGTTGTCCTCCTCGACCTGCTGTAACTTCTTCGAGGCCTTCTTTAGCTCTTCTTTGGTATTGTCCAACTTTCCTATTATATTAAACTCATCAACATCACCAATTAATTATTTATTTATTTAAGCATACACATAATTAATTAATTAACACATAATTAATTAATTAATTATAAAACAAACTAATTAAAATCACATATATGCATCATAATCAACTAATAACAAATTAACTAACTAACACAATGTATATAATAAAAATAATTATTAAAAATTAGAACCCTAATTTTTGAGAAATTAAACTTAAATTAAGTGAGAGTGATTCAAATATACATAAAAATAAAGAGTTATGATTTAATAAAAGAGGGAATAAAAATTATCTTATGAAAAATTGGAGTTTTGTTTGATGATTTGTAGGAAAGTTTTGAGAAAAAATTATAGAGAAGAGAAAGAGTGGAGGAGAAAGAAGAATGAAAAGTGTCGGTGGTTTTGGTCTTATAACAACTCTTTAGCGTCGAAATATTTTTCAACGCTAAAGGTAATGAGATTGTCGGTGAGGTTGTCAGAATCCTTTAGAGTTGAAAATAATATCGTCGCAAAAGGTATGACTTTTAGCGTGAATATATTATATTCGACATAAAATGAAAAAAGTTTTTAGCGTCGAAATAATTTTCGATACTTAATGTCAAAGTCGAAATATATATTTCGACGCTAAAGATGTATTATTTGCGTCGAAATAATTTTTGACACAAGTGATCTAATCTTTTAGCGTCGAATATTGATTTTCGATACAAAAATTTATCTTTAGCGTCAAATTATTTTTCGACGCTAAAAATAACATTTCTTGTTGTGGTATATGAATGAGGGATTGCCCAATGCTGTAAATCCCGTCCCATCTCATGTTGGCAGCAGTGCATGGAGGAAGTTGCGATTGAATATACATATAATGGCGATAAACTTCAGGAAGGAAACAATGTCAAAAGGTACACTTTTAAGTGTGAGGATATTTGGGAGAAGATGGATTGCCTTGCAGATTTGCACACTTCATGAAATGCTTATTGGACAGTGTCTGCTCCTAATATTCTATGGATTCTGCTCCAAATATCAATGAGTGCATTGAGTCCGTCCGATATAAATTTTTCTCGTTGAGAGCTTTGGTATTGGGGGTAAAGCTTGTATCACGGCTAGGGTTTATCCAACATTAGCAGTTGATGATATGGCACACTTGTATGCTTTCAACTATGGCACTGAATGTGTAAAATTCACAAGTCTGAGTGCCTGGAGAATGAAGGAAGCTCATATTAATTAAAATAAGAAACCTGCAATGATGACATACAGTGAAGTAAAGGATTCGTTGGTCAAGAAATATTTGGTCATATGAAAGTCGTCATTTCGCATTACATCACTATTACTCTCATATATGTGTTCTTCTCTTTCTCAAAAACTTATTAATAAGTACAACAAATTTATATGCCACTTCCCCTTCAAATTAACATTGTTGTTATGAATTTTGTTAAAACTTGGATTTCACGTCATATGGTAAATTGTCAAATCTTAACATGAAGACTTGTAAGAGTCAGCTCTATGCGTACAAGACCCGCACAAAGTTGTTACAAAATTTTGATTCTTCTATGTCAACTTTTCGAACCTCTAAGGTCAGAGAGCAGGGAAATTTCCAGAACTGCACGTTACGTATAAGCAAACGCAACTCTTTCTATAAGTATATGCAATATGCATAGTGCTTTTCTCATTCAAAAACCAGAACAACATGGCCTACTCTTCTATCAGACTGTTCATTTTCTTTGCTCTCTTTCTCGGCCATGGTGTTGTTGAGCTTGAAGCATCACAACATGTTCACAGAAACCTTAAAACATCTCAATCTTCTTCTCCTAGTCAGCCTTATCGAACCGGCTATCATTTCCAGCCTCCTAGTAGCTGGATGAATGGTATATCTTTTTATTCACTCTAATTAATCTCCTGAAAATTGGCAATCATATTCTTCTTGTTCATGTCTCTAAAATTTGTTTTGGACTTGTGTTCTGATTGTGGCATGGACAAATGGGTGTGTTTGGATTTGCAGATCCTAATGGTTAGTACTTCTATGCTTTCATTGTAGTTGCAACAATTATTTAGTTAATGAATTTGGATTAGTGCTGAGCTAAGCTGTTTAACCTTTCCATAATCTTCTGCCAATTTGTTTATGTCCAATAGGCAATAATTAATGATTATAATTTATAAAAAGCTCAATACATAACTTAGCTCAGCATTGAATCTAAAATAATCGATGTAGTCCTAAAATGACTGACATAATGTATTGATGATCAGTTTTGAGAAATTCAAACACTGTGACGAGGATAACGTAATTTCTTCAGGACCTATGATTCACAAGGGAATTTATCACCTTTTTTATCAATACAATTTGTGGGGCCACCTTGTATGGGGACACTCAACATCAACGGATATGGTTAACTGGACACCTCATGATCCAGCCATCTATCCATCACAGCCATTCGATAAAAATGGTTGCTGGTCAGGTTCTGTCACAATCCTTTCTGGGGGTAACCCTGTTATCTTATACACTGGAATTGATTCTGACAATAAACAAGTTCAGAATTTGGCTGTGCCCAAAAATTTATCCGACCCTTACCTTAAAGAATGGATTAAGATACCAGAAAATCCATTAATGGTTCCACCTGACCAAATTGATTCAGGTTCATTTAGAGACCCTACCACAGCTTGGCTAGGTCCTGATAGGATATGGAGAGTGATCATAGGAAGCCAAATTAACGACACAGGGTTAGCAATTCTGTATAGAAGCAAAGATTTTGTAAATTGGACTAAGGCTGAACAATCTTTATATGCTACTGACCAATCCGGAATGTGGGAATGTCCAGATTTTTTCCCTGTTTCTACCGATAACCTAAAGGGTGTTGATACATCTATTATTGGACCGAACATTAAGCATGTGCTTAAGGCAAGCGTAAGTAAAAAACAGCAGGACTATTACACAATAGGGAGATACAACAGTACAACAGATACATACATCGCGGAAGAGGGTTCCTTGGATGGTAATTCTGGATTAAGATATGATTACGGGAAGTTTTATGCTTCTAAGACTTTCTTTGATAGTGCTAAGAACAGGCGGATTTTGTGGGGATGGATCAATGAATCATCTGGTCCTGGTGATGATTTGAAGAATGGTTGGTCTGGATTACAGGTAACTTTGGTGATTCATTATTGTTTAACTAATTATTTTTACATGTTTCAACTTAATTGGCAGTATTTGATTGATTTAATAGTATCAGTAAACACTATAAATGTTAGTAACAAGTCTGTTAATGTAAACTATCCCGTTGGTTTAGTGGCAAACTATCTTTAAATCACTAACAATCTTTTCATGGATCCTTTTTGCAGGCAATTCCTAGGAATATTTGGCTTGAGAAATCTGGGAAACAATTGGTGCAATGGCCTATTGCTGAAATCGAAAAGCTTCATGCAAACCAAATAAAATGGCCAGCCAAATTGCTGGAGGGAGGATCAATGGTTGAAGTTACTGGTATCACAGCTACACAGGTTAGTTCTTGCATAAAATTAACAGGAAATTTCCAAAAGAAGGGCATACAAGTTTTATAACTTTTTTTGCTCATTTGTTTTACAGGCAGATGTTGAGATTTCATTTCAGACAACTGATTTTGAGAAAGCTGAAATGCTGGACTCAATTTGGACCAATCCACAGTTTCTCTGTAGTCAAAAGGGTGCATCAGTTAAAGGTTCTCTAGGTCCTTTTGGGTTGCTAGTTTTGGCTTCAAATGGCTTACAAGAGTATACAGCATTATTCTTCAGAATATTCAAAGGGCAGGACAAACATGTAGTGCTTATGTGCAGTGACCAAAGCAGGTCCTAATGAAGTTCTCTCTCTCTTTCTCAATCGAGCTCTAATTTTCTTTCCTCAATTCCAATCTTTTAACTTATTCTGTGTCAATTTTCTTATTTTTGGTATGACAGGTCTTCCTTGGATGCCGATAATGATAAGACCAGTTATGGAGCTTTTCTGGATGTGGATCCAGTTCTTGAGAAGCTATCAATAAGAAGCCTGGTGAGTTGATATTAAAATTGAGCTATTATCAGGTTGATCCTGAACAATACTAGCTAGCAGATTTGATGAACTTGTGGTTCTCTCCTTTTTTACAGATTGATCGCTCTATAGTGGAGAGCTTCGGTGGAGGAGGCAAAGCTTGTATCACAGCTAGAGTTTATCCAACCTTGGCAATTGATGACAAGGCACACTTGTATGCTTTCAATAATGGAACTGAGAAGGTGAACATCACAAGCCTGAGAGCCTGGAGCATGAAGAAAGCTCAAATCAATTGAGCAAAAGAAAGAGTGCACCACATCTTAGAAGAAGACAGAAAGTAGAAGTGACATGCCATTGCATATTCATAAAAGAAATAAATATATTATCTAATAATACATGTTGTTACTTGTTCTCTTGGTGGTGACTGGTGAGTCCTCTTTATCAGTAAAATAGGCCAACTATGTCAATTTTTTTAATGTGAATAGTCTTTATTTAGACATTAGACTCATGTTAACATTAGGAAACATAAAAAAGAATAGAAAGCTTTGATTTAATATGAAAATTGCAATACACCATGAGCTGTGGTTCCGAAAGCTATCTCTCCTCAGAAAACTTCTAATTTTCTCCAGCTCATCATCTTCGAAATATCTGAAAAAAAGAGAATATGGGAATGCTCTCATCATCTCTAAATTTGTGAAACATCATTAGACCTTACTACTACTGCCTATACTTTTTTTTTTTGAAATTTTTGGAAACCCCACCGCCAAACTACCCCTTCCAGGCAGAGCGGGTAAAACCTCTGTAGGCACTGCATTTTTACACATAAGTCCCTATGATGAGTCTCATTTTGGAGACACTACCTTTTAAGTCACGGAGGTCACGGGAAACGGACGTCGGAAGGGGAAATTCAGAATAAACAAGGTTCACTGTTTTCGTTGGTGCTACGTTCGTGTATACGTTCGAACGTCAAACAGATTGCGGGCGTTCGTGCTGCGTTCGATGATGCGTTCGAACGGTGTCGGTAATCCTGGTTTTGCTGCTAGCCTCACATCCAGCCCAATTAGCCCCCCAAAGCCCATAAAACACATCCCAATTTAAATAAATAAATATTAATTAAAACATTAACTAAATAATATAATAATTAAATTAATTAAATGATTAAATAAAACATATACCAAACATAAAATAAACAATACCAACTTAAACTAAAATCATGCCTAATTAAATCAATCACACACTAAATCAAAATATAATCATGCCTAATTAAAATCAATCAACCAATTATATTCCCAATCTAATAAGATTATTCCCAAACTTAAAATATTGTATTCCTAATCCAAGCCAACTAAATATTCAACATTCCCTATCTAGCCAAGATTTGTCCCCCCCCCCCCCCCCTCAATCTTTGACTTCCCTTAACCAAACCAAATCAAATCCCTCTTTAATTAGCCAAATCCATTTCCTTGTCAAGCCCAACCCTTTGCCTATAAAAAGAACCCTTCACCAACCTTCTCAACCCTAGCTAGCTAGTCCCTAACTCACACACAACACACATAAAAAAATATTACAGGAAGAAGACACCAAAAACCAGTAAGCAAAAGATAAAGAGGAAAAGGCAGGAGCGAAACCACAAGGAAATAATAGCAAAAGACGGAGAACGACGACTCAAAACAGTAAGACAACGAACGAGAACAGTGAACCAGTGAACCGGGAGAGTTGCGGAGCATCCACCCTTCCGACAATCGTGTACCGTACATCCGAGAGATGATTTAAAAGGTTAGACATGAGGGTACCTTTTCATTAGTTTATATTCGTTCTTTTTATTATTATTATTGAATTCTATTCGCATGAGAGTCGTTTATGGATGCATGTTGTGGGTATTGGATGAATGAGAGATGTGTCAACTCTCGCGGTATATCGGATGGAAACCCGGACATAAATTTCATATTCGCCGATTCCGAATGGACGGTAATATGATCTGTACTCGGGCCACAACTCCACGTACCGCTTGAGTAAACGGCACCATCTCCCTCTCGTTGTGTTGCTTTTTTTTTATTTAATTTTCTTTACTTGAATTCAACATGTTGCTCATTTATGTATGATTCAATCGAGCGCATGGGCTTAGTGAGTTAGTCCAAAGGTCCTCCATTTGGGAGACCAAGAGCCGAAAAGGCCACCTTTGTGACACTACTTTGCCGCGCCGGTTGATGTGTGCCCGGTTGGATACAAGATACGTTCAATCGGACATACTTAGAATAATATGATTGTCTTTATGTTTATATGCATGATGTGATGTGACGCGCATGAGCTTAGTATGTTGGTCTAAAGGTCCTCTCTTTGAGAGATCAAGAGCCCCAAAAGGCCACCTTTACGGCAGTACTTCGCCGCGCCCCTTTATTTTCTGTTTATGTATTGCATTCCATTTTGCCTTATCATGCATCAGGTCCGTGTCCGTTCGAACGCGTTCATAAACGCAACTCGAACGCGCATACATTTTGCCTTATCATGCATCAGGTCCGTGTCCGTTCGAACGCGTTAACAAACGCAACTCGAACGCGCATACATTTTGCCTTATCATGCATCAGGTCTCATTTCCGTTCGAACGCGTTATCAAACGCTATACGAACGCGAGCATTCTGTTTCATTTACGTCGAACGCGTTTACGAACGCTACACGAACGCGCGCATTCTGTCTCATTTCCGTTCGAACGCGTTATCAAACGCTACACGAACGCGAACCTTCTGTTTACCGTTCGAACGCGTTTACGAACGCTACACGAACGCGCACACACTGAACTGAGTCTGTCTTATCATATTCATGCATAATTGCCTCTTGGTTGATCTTTCTTGTGTTATATAGCCAACCACATTATTTGTATCCCTGCATTTATCCATTCTATGTGTTCTCAGGATTGTATTCAATCATGATTATGTTGTTCTTAGTTTTCCATATCATAGGATTGAAATATGTTCATGAGATTGCCATGTGATGTTGCATGTTGTGATGAACTTGTTGATGTATGCATATGAATTTAGAAGCATGATACTATTGGAAATAAGTGTTACTTAAGCTTAGTTAAATTATTACGTGAATCCTTTCATTACAAGTGACATAAGTAAGGGACCATTCCGAACCCAACGGTTTGAGGTCTTCCCTTGCGAGGGGTGAGTGCGGCCTTAAATCTTTGTCCCGGTTCACACCGGGTGGCGACTCCATGTTATGTAATCCTTCCTAACTAGGCCGCGAGCCTAGGAACGGCGTCGCCCAGGTCCTGTGTCCCACAGTCTGGCGACTCCACTGGGGATAGAGAATTGGCCCCGAAATATTGTCTTGTAATGTTTGGATTTATGTTTTAATTGACCATGTCTATAGTGGATGAAATGAGGGTTTAATCAAAGGCATTTTGAGGCTAGGTAATGGTTTGGTGTCTTCCTTCACTCACTACCTTTCTAGAAGGAAAAGCTGTGAGGACACCTATATGGCCATCTACTCGTAGCCTTTGTGATGGACTAATTTGGAGGACTCGTTGTTTATTCCTGACACCAAGCGATAAGAGCCTAAGAGGCTTTGGGTACTTAAGTGAGCCTCGCTCCACCTTCCCTCTGGGGAATCTACAACGGGAAATCCATTTGACAGTCCGTCACACACCATAGCTCATTGGCACGTACCTTAGTGTATAAAAAAGGGTGCGCTCACTTGGTTGCTCGAACCCTTGAGTGGGGAGACCTAATTGTGGGCCATCCTTCGCCGGTGAGAGCCTTTGTCTATACTCTTACTAACCCACCCATAGACCGGTTTGTATGGTTAAAGTAACAATTATTTCCTTGAGTATGTGCTTCTGGACCATCCTCATTTGGATGCAGTTGGACTATTGTCAGAAATGCGGGCTTGCTGGGCCATTTAAACTGGGGCAAGTTCGTACTGTATGACTATTAGGCCCAAAGCTTCTGAAATGTTGGTGGGCCATTATGTAAAAATTGTTATGTTATGTTTGCATTATCTCTCTTTTATGCTTGTGTTTGGGAACATCATCGTTTGGATTCATTTGGACTATTTGTCATAAGATATGGGCTTGTTGGGCCATTTAAACTGGGACAAGAACGTACTTTATGACATTGGGCCGAAGGCTTCTAAGTGTTGATGAGCCACTTTGTGCTTGTGTTCGGAATGTTACCATTTGGATTTAGTTGGGCTCCTTGCCATGAGACGTGAACTTGTTGGGCCATTTAAACTGGGATGAGTTCACTCCTATTGCAATTAGCCCGAAAGCTTCTAAAATGATAACGGGCCGATTTGTATGAAAATTTTAATTGATTTAGTATGTTATATATGTTATATGCATCTCATGCACCTCATGCATACATGCACCATGTTAACTCCCTTTTGATTTAAAAGCCATCATAGATGCATGTTGGTTAGGGAAGATGACAGACTTGTCAAAAGACCAAGCAGCCACCAAGAATACTGGCAGAAGACCTAGCTCAATGGGATAGGAAACCCAATCATGCATGCATGCATACACGTAACACATTTTTGCATCCCTTTTGTGTTTGTTCTGTTTTGTAATAACAGGTTTCAGAAGAGAAAAAGAGAAAGCGGCAAAGATAAGACAACCAGAATCAGTAACATATGAGTAGTAGTTTTGGGGATGAGTCCCAGGGTCGAGGCCCACATCGTCAGAGTGTTGGAATGAATCCCGGGGTTGAGGCCCATGTCACAGCAATTTCAGAAATGAGTCACAGGGGCGAGGCCCGTATCTGTATCAGTCTAGGGGCGAGGCCATATCAATATCAGTTTGGGGGCGAGGCCCATATCAATATCAGTTCAGGGGCGAGGCCCACATCAGCAGAATTTTGGAATGAATCCCAGGGCCGAGGCCCACATCAGCAGAATTTTGGAATGAATCCAGGAATGAATCCCAGGGCCGAGGCCCACATCAGCAGAATTTTGGAATGGATCCAGGGAATGAATCCCAGGGCCGAGGCCCGCATCAGCAGAATTTTGGAATGAATCCGAGGGTCGAGGCCCACATCAGCATCAATCTAGGGGCGAGGCCCATGTCAGTAGCAGTTGGGGCCGAGGCCCGCATCAAACACAGTTTGGGAATGAGTCCCAGGGTCGAGGCCCACGTTACATCAGTATCAGTCTTGCCGGGTATGGCATTCTGGGGGCGAGGCCCACATTACATCAGATCAGTTCTGCCGAGAATGGCACTCCGAGAATGGAGATATGGTCCGGGAATGGACAGTTCAAGAATGAACAAGCCGAGAATGGCAATCCAAGAATGGAGCAGAGTTCAAGAATGAACAAGTCGGAAATGACACTCCGAGAATGGAGATATGGTCCGGGAATGGACATTCAAGAATGAACAAGCCGGGAATGGCACTCCAAGAATGGAAGCACGGTTCGGGAATGAACCACCTCACAGTAACGGTCCGGAATGGACCACCTTACAGTAACAGTTCAGGAATAAAGCCTGCATCTAGTTCGGTTCAGGAAGAAAGCCTGCATCCAGCTCAGTACGGGAATAAAGCCCACATTCGGTACAGTTCAGGAATAAAGCCTGCATCTAGTTCGGTTCAGGAAGAAAGCCTGCATCCAGCTCAGTACGGGAATAAAGCCCACATTCAGTACAGTTCAGGAATAAAGCCTGCATCCAGTTCAGTTCGAGGAATAAAGCCTCATATCAACACAGTTCGGGAAAAAAGCTCAAGAGGAAGAAAGCCTCATATCAGTATAGTTTGAGAACAAAGCTCAAGAGGAAGAAAGCTTCATATCAGTATAATTTGAGAACAAAGCTCATCATTTTCGGGATGCGTCCCAGGGTCGAGGCCCACATTTTGTCAGCGGTATTGGGATGCGTCCCAGGGTCGAGGCCCCCGTTGTCGGTCGCAGCTATAGGGATGCGTCCCAGGATCGAGGTCCACTGCATCATCATTTTCGGGATGCGTCCCAGGGTCGAGGCCCACATTTTGTCAGCGGTATTGGGATGCGTCCCAGGGTCGAGGCCCCCGTTGTCGGTTGCAGCTATTGGGATGCGTCCCAGGTTCGAGGCCCACATCATCAGCAGCATCGAGATGCGTCTCCGGATCGAGGTCCACTGCAGTATCAGCTCAGCTCGAGACAGCTAGCTAGCCAGGTAAGTAAAATGCATTGCATAACTTTGATAGGATTGTTCAAAGTCACACACTGCACAAGTCCCATCAAAGTGGGGGCGACTGTAGGCACTGCATTTTTACACATAAGTCCCTATGATGAGTCTCATTTTGGAGACACTACCTTTTAAGTCACGGAGGTCACGGGAAACGGACGTCGGAAGGGGAAATTCAGAATAAACAAGGTTCACTGTTTTCGTTGGTGCTACGTTCGTGTATACGTTCGAACGTCAAACAGATTGCGGGCGTTCGTGCTGCGTTCGATGATGCGTTCGAACGGTGTCGGTAATCCTGGTTTTGCTGCTAGCCTCACATCCAGCCCAATTAGCCCCCCAAAGCCCATAAAACACATCCCAATTTAAATAAATAAATATTAATTAAAACATTAACTAAATAATATAATAATTAAATTAATTAAATGATTAAATAAAACATATACCAAACATAAAATAAACAAATACCAACTTAAACTAAAATCATGCCTAAATTAAAATCAATCACACACTAAATCAAAATATAATCATGCCTAATTAAAATCAATCAACCAATTATATTCCCAATCTAATAAGATTATTCCCAAACTTAAAATATTGTATTCCTAATCCAAGCCAACTAAATATTCAACATTCCCTATCTAGCCAAGATTTGTCCCCCCCCCCCCCCCCCCCCTCAATCTTTGACTTCCCTTAACCAAACCAAATCAAATCCCTCTTTAATTAGCCAAATCCATTTCCTTGTCAAGCCCAACCCTTTGCCTATAAAAAGAACCCTTCACCAACCTTCTCAACCCTAGCTAGCTAGTCCCTAACTCACACACAACACACATAAAAAAATATTACAGGAAGAAGACACCAAAAACCAGTAAGCAAAAGATAAAGAGGAAAAGGCAGCGAAACCACAAGGAAATAATAGCAAAAGACGGAGAACGACGACTCAAAACAGTAAGACAACGAACGAGAACAGTGAACCAGTGAACCGGGAGAGTTGCGGAGCATCCACCCTTCCGACAATCGTGTACCGTACATCCGAGAGATGATTTAAAAGGTTAGACCTGAGGGTACCTTTTCATTAGTTTATATTCGTTCTTTTTATTATTATTATTGAATTCTATTCGCATGAGAGTCGTTTATGGATGCATGTTGTGGGTATTGGATGAATGAGAGATGTGTCAACTCTCGCGGTATATCGGATGGAAACCCGGACATAAATTTCATAGCCGATTCCGAATGGACGGTAATATGATCTGTACTCGGGCCACAACTCCACGTACCGCTTGAGTAAACGGCATCATCTCCCTCTCATTGTGTTGCTTTTTGTTTATTTAATTTTCTTTACTTGAATTCAACATGTTGCTCATTTATGTATGATTCAATCGAGCGCATGGGCTTAGTGAGTTAGTCCAAAGGTCCTCCATTTGGGAGACCAAGAGCCGAAAAGGCCACCTTTGTGACACTACTTTGCCGCGCCGGTTGATGTGTGCCCGGTTGGATACAAGATACGTTCAATCGGACATACTTAGAATAATATGATTGTCTTTATGTTTATATGCATGATGTGATGTGACGCGCATGAGCTTAGTATGTTGGTCTAAAGGTCCTCTCTTTGAGAGATCAAGAGCCCCAAAAGGCCACCTTTACGGCAGTACTTCGCCGCGCCCCTTTATTTTCTGTTTATGTATTGCATTCCATTTTGCCTTATCATGCATCAGGTCCGTGTCCGTTCGAACGCGTTCATAAACGCAACTCGAACGCGCATACATTTTGCCTTATCATGCATCAGGTCCGTGTCCGTTCGAACGCGTTAACAAACGCAACTCGAACGCGCATACATTTTGCCTTATCATGCATCAGGTCTCATTTCCGTTCGAACGCGTTATCAAACGCTATACGAACGCGAGCATTCTGTTTCATTTACGTTCGAACGCGTTTACGAACGCTACACGAACGCGCGCATTCTGTCTCATTTCCGTTCGAACGCGTTATCAAACGCTACACGAACGCGAACCTTCTGTTTACCGTTCGAACGCGTTTACGAACGCTACACGAACGCGCACACACTGAACTGAGTCTGTCTTATCATATTCATGCATAATTGCCTCTTGGTTGATCTTTCTTGTGTTATATAGCCAACCACATTATTTGTATCCCTGCATTTATCCATTCTATGTGTTCTCAGGATTGTATTCAATCATGATTATGTTGTTCTTAGTTTTCCATATCATAGGATTGAAATATGTTCATGAGATTGCCATGTGATGTTGCATGTTGTGATGAACTTGTTGATGTATGCATATGAATTTAGAAGCATGATACTATTGGAAATAAGTGTTACTTAAGCTTAGTTAAATTATTACGTGAATCCTTTCATTACAAGTGACATAAGTAAGGGACCATTCCGAACCCAACGGTTTGAGGTCTTCCCTTGCGAGGGGTGAGTGCGGCCTTAAATCTTTGTCCCGGTTCACACCGGGTGGCGACTCCATGTTATGTAATCCTTCCCAACTAGGCCGCGAGCCTAGGAACGGCGTCGCCCAGGTCCTGTGTCCCACAACCTCTGACTGTCCCAGACTCTTACAAGAAACGCACTCTCTGGATTCGAACCCAGGACCTCAAGGTGAGATCCTGAACCCTGCACCACCAACCCTACTACTGCCTATACTTCTTTTTTTGAATCGTTGGAAATCCCGCCGTCAAACCACCCCTTCCTGCCTATACTCTAATGCCTAAAGATGCTTGCATAGAACGATGATGTAAACAAACATATGTAAAACATTTTTACTCTATAAGAACTTTGACAAGATGGAAATCTGATAAAATCTGACAGCATTTGATTATATGATCAGATATCTTAAACTACACACTACTGTTTATTTATCAAATTTTTACCAGTAAATAACTTGACAAGAACAAAAATCGGACAAAAACCTGATTGAACTTGACAGCAGCTATACAATGACTGTATAAATTGAATTCTTTTTACCAAATTCATTATGGTAATAATTTTTCATTGCATTTACATCGATCTAAGAATAAATAAATAGCCTGCTTATGCTTCTCACTCTAAATAAACCTATCAAGCTACTGCAGCATGGCTAGTTCTCTTTATCTTTTCCTTTTCTTTTCTCTCTTGCTTGGCCATGATGCTGTTGAGCTTCAAGCATCACACCATGCTTACAAAAGCTTTCAAACATCACAATCTACTTCCAGAAATCAACCTTACAGGACTGGCTATCATTTCCAGCCTCCCAAGAATTGGATGAATGGTATATTTCTCTGTCTCAATACGCTCTTGACTTGATAATGTTATTTTTCTTGTTCTTGTAATTCTTAACAATTATTTTTTGTACCTTGTTCTTTCCTTTTGAAAAAATCGGCGTGTTTGGATATGCAGATCCCAATGGTTAGTCCTTTTCTACTCTTAATCTTGTTCTATCACAACTGTTTTTCTGGTTATATGATGAACCTCAATATCAATGACATAGTGGCTCAAACATTTTAGCCTCAGTTCTTGTTCTGTGTTTTAATAACTACACATCTTTTCTGTAAATTTCAGGACCAATGATTTACAAGGGAATTTATCACTTTTTCTACCAACACAATCCAAAAGGTCCAATGTGGAACAACAATCTTGTGTGGGGACACTCTACATCAATGGATCTGATTAACTGGATCCCACATGATCCAGCCATCGTTCCATCACAGCCATCAGATATCAAAGGAGTCTGGTCAGGTTCTGCCACAATCCTGCCTGGAGGCAAACCGATTATCCTGTACACTGGAATTGACCAAAATAACAGACAAGTGCAGAACTTGGCCATGCCCAAAAAGTTGTCTGATCCTTATCTCAAAGAATGGATTAAGACATCAAAAAATCCATTAATTTCACCAACTGACCAAATTGATCCTAGCTGGTTTAGAGATCCAAGCACTGCTTGGCTTGGTCCTGATAAGAAATGGAGAGTGATCATAGGAAGTGAAATTAAGGACAAAGGGTTGGCAGTTCTATATAAAAGCAAAGATTTTATACATTGGATAAGAACTAAAAATTCATTGTATTCTGCTAAACACTCTGGAATGTGGGAGTGCCTCGACTTTTTCCCAGTTTTAAGTAATAGTATAAAGGGTGTCAACGACACATCGATTTTTAAACAGAAAAATATTAAACATGTGCTTAAGGCAAGCTTATTTAGTACTTTGCATGACTGCTACACAATTGGGACATATAATATTAGTGAGGATAAATATACCCCAGAAGAAGGTTTCATGGATGATTCAGGACTAAGATATGATTACGGGAAATTTTATGCTTCAAAGACTTTCTATGATAGTGCTAAGAACAGGAGGATTTTGTGGGGATGGGTTAATGAATCATCAAGTAAGGATGATGATATCAAGAAAGGTTGGTCTGGATTACAGGTAAGTTTTATGTGGTTTTTATTTGGATTAGATGAGTTAAATAAAAACCATCCAAGTGAATTATTGGACTCATTTTGCAGGCAATTCCTAGAAGTCTTTGGCTTGATAAATCTGGAAAACAGTTGATTCAGTGGCCTATAGCAGAAATCAAGACGCTACGAGGAAACCAAGTAGAACTGCGAAGCAAATTACTGCAGGAAGGATCACTGCATGAAGTTACTGGCATCACAAATGCACAGGTTGGTTAAGTTTAGCATCAGCAGACAACAAATAGGAAATGACATATATTGTCTGAGAGTATCTTTATGTTCTATTTTTATCTTTTTTGTTTTGCAGGCAGACATTGAGATTTCATTTGAGGCAACTGAGTTAGAGAAAGCAGAGATTCTGGAACCAAGTTGGACCAACCCACAGTTGATTTGCAGCCATAAAGGAACATCAGTTAAAGGTTCTCTAGGTCCATTTGGGCTGCTAATTTTGGCTTCAAAAGATTTACAAGAGCACACAGCAGTGTTCTTCAGAATATTCAAAGGCCAACACAAATATGCAGTGCTCATGTGTAGTGACCAAAGCAGGTTCTTTCTTTCTGTCAAGTTATAAATTTTCAAATCTAAAAACTTTTCTCAATTTATTATTATTTTTCCTTTTTCATGTAACAGATCTTCCTTAAATAACAATAATGATAAGACCTCTTATGGGGCTTTCCTGAATGTAGACCCAGTTCATGAGAAGCTGACACTGAGGAGCCTGGTGAGTTTTACATAAACAGGCAGATAAGCTATGACATTCCTGAAAGACCTATTAAATAATCTATGGTTTTTACTCTCTACAGATTGATCATTCAATAGTGGAGAGCTTTGGTGGAGGAGGCAAAGCTTGCATCACAGCCAGAGTTTATCCAACTTTAGCAATTGATGATGAGGCACATTTGTATGCTTTCAACAATGGAACACAAAAAGTAAACATCAATAACCTGAGAGCCTGGAGCATCAAGAAGGCTCAAATTAATTGAAACAAGAGCTATGTTTCAGAAGTTGGGAAGATGGCTGACCAGGGAATGACATACCACAGCATATTTCTAATATGAGTAAAATTTGGTCGGGTAGTTTTCAAATAGGTTTACTTTGTTTATCGTTTGGGTTCGAATCTTAAAGATAATGAGTTAAAAATAAATTTGAGTTTTGTGCTTACCTTTTATTTATTAAAATGAATATTGGAATTACGGTGGATTGAAATTGCGAAATATGTATTGAATAATATAAAAATAACTTAGTTAATTATAATTTTTTAAAAATGAAACTCTAATTTCTTGCTAATTGATGCTTATAGACTCCATTTCCCTTGAGTTTGTGAGTTAAGCATCAAAGAATATCTTTAGCTGATCTAATATACCAAATTATTTGTATCATTTGTGTTGTGTATGAATAAGATGGGAAGTAGGGTTGTGTTAAATGCTAAAAAAATAAAAATTAAAAATTAAGCTTGTAAGAACATGCACTTTTAAATATAAGATTATGCAAAAGAGAGGAAACATTATGCGAAATGTTTATTATTTGAATACAAATCTTTGGGAAAAAAACTATATATTTAATTGATTTTTTTTCTTTTTCATTGAAAATTTATTCCTTTTTTTTTTTTTTTTTTGAAAATCATTGAAAGTTTATTCTTGATTAGGTAAAAAGTCCTCACACATAATTAAAGGGAAAATGAACATAATCTTCATGATATTTGATAAAACTAATCAAAATTCTCCTAATATTTTATAAAACTAATCAAAATCATCTGTTATTATAACAAAACCCTCATTGATAGTAAGGTTGGTAGAAAATCTCGAATCTCTAATCCCGATCGGGATCCCATCCCATTTGATTCGAGATTCAGGATGATTTTTTCTCCCGAATGAAAATTTCGGTAGGGTATCGTCCCGAATAAAAAATCAAGCCGAGATTCAAGATGATTTTTTTTTTTTGTCTCGAAGCCCAAATTTTAGCCTAAAAAGTCATAAATCTCGATTGAGATTTAGGATCTCACAGCATTTGGCTCGGGATCCAAACCAATTTATCATCCCAATTTAAAATACCGATCGGGATTTGAAATAATTTCTTTATCCCAAATAATAATCGGGGTGAGACATGATGAGTAGTCCCGATTGTCATCCCTACCTAATAGTTTTACTGATAGATAGTCTTTTTGGAAGACATGTGGTTTGTTTAGTTTTTAAACATTATAAGATTTCGATTAATTTTGTCTTAAAGTTAAAAGCAATATTAAAAACTTTAATTAAATTATATAAGTTATTTTTAATATAAAATATATTTAATTCTTAAATTTTCCATGCAAATTATCATATGTATCTCTACTATAGTACTGTCTAGTATATGCCTATATTTAATTTAATAATTTTTGGTAAAGATAGAATTTCCTAACAATCGACAAAGCATTACCGTGCATTTCTAAAATTATAAAATGTATTTCTAGAGATCAAAATGAAATGTTTATCAGTGATATCACCATGGATGTCCAAAATCGATTATATACTTTACACATTTAAATTCGAATCTAAATTTTATTATATTTGGAGTCTGATTTGATTTTACCGATTCAATGTAGCAAAATTCGAATTAAGTTTGTTATCTCTTTTGTTTTCTATTTTTTGTCATCTGTTTGTTAAGTCTATGCTGGCAAATATCTACTAGATACATCATTTATTATTAAAAAAAAAAACTTTAAATTTTAAACAGCTGTAGTTGTTACTGAGTTGAAAAATATCCAAAAAATTAATCCAAGATAGTACCATTATTAATACAATTAGTAATTTGTTCCGTACTTTGTTGCGGTATGTTTAATATTTTTCATGAGACAGAAGATATATGAATAATTATACATATGAGAATATGTATAAAAATACTTGATTTTCATAATATATTGTAATTAGATTTTTATAAATAATAGTGTGTAAAATATAGTATGATTTTGATACCAAAGTTTTATTATTAAATTGTTTATGAGAATGTGCTCCATAATCCATATGTGTTCAGGTATAAATTGACAAGACTGAATTTCAATTATCAGTTTAATTCATTTCAATTATTTTATCGGCCATTTAATTTGGCCCATTCGACTTAATTCACTATTTTAATTATCATTTTAATTAGTTATAATCTTCTTTTTGAAATGACACATATGATAATATTTGAGGATATATCAGACGAAAATAATAGTAGGTAAGTAAGATTGGAAGTTGGTAAAAGTTTTGGGCTGTAGTGATTTGCTATCTCAGATTCAAGGTTCGAATCTCACTAGATGTATTTCTTATGGGTCATGCCCCATGGTGTGAAAAGTCATCGACTTACCCTGATATGTGTTGGGAAACTTCTAAGGGCACGGGCACAGGTCACGGGGATTAGTTGAGGTGCGCGTAAACATATAAATATATATATATATATATATATATATATATATTTCTTTTAACACCTAAGCCAAAGCATATTAAAAAAATATAAATATAAATTTGGAAATAGCAAAAATAAGACGTGGCAATAGCAAAATGGAATGCAAAATTAATAATAACAAACATAGAAATAAAGTTTCACGAAATTATCTCTATCATCATCATCTCCCCTCCGTTTCTCAGAAACAAACACGAAAATGAACAAACCCAAGAAAATCTTTACAACGACAATGAAAATACTTCTCTTCACTCTCCTTTACATCTCCTCCGTCCACTCTTTCTACCTTCCCGGCGTCGCCCCTCGTGATTTCCAAAGGGTAAGCACTCTCTTTCTCTCTCGTTAAACCCACCCCAACTCGCCAGTCTCCACCTTTCTTTTACTTTTAGTTTCTGTTTCACGTTCTTACTGTTATTTTCTTGGTGGGTTTTTTGTATCATGTCTTGTTGTTGATGTTTGTTTGTGTTTTGTTCTGTTTCGTTTTTGACTTCTTGGAGTGGAGTTGGATCTATGGTTATCGGTGTTTGATCTGTTGTTTGTTTTGGTCTTTTGTTTTGGATCTGGATTTCTTCGATGGGTTTATTGTTAAAGACTGAGCTTGACTTATTTGATCGGGCAAATTTTCCTTTTTAATGTGTTATGAATTATTGTAATCTTGGCATACAAGTTGAAGAGATTAGCTAGTGATCTCCGCCTCGTGGCTAGCGACGCGTCCAGGCTGTCGCCTCAGACCGAGTTCTCAACGGGCTCGCCTCAAAGGCCTGAGGCAGCCTGCCTATGACACCTCGAGTCGGGACGACCTGCCTGGACCAAAATTCCTAAAATTGCTATTTTAAAAAAAAAATATATATATAAAGGAGTTGAAAGTCGAATAGAGAGTCCCGACTTGAGCTTCTTTATATATTAAAAAGCTACAGAAACAAAATCCCCAATTTTATAATCCTAATCGACAGTCTGTGTTATTAACCGCTTTGACCAGGCAGCTCGAACTCAATGTGTCACCAAAAATGGCAAAATAATTATTATCTTTAAAATTAACCAATATTTACTACTATATTTTTTGTTGTTAATAAAAATTATTTGTACTATGAATAAGATATGATGATTACTCTTTGAAGAATGACACTTTATACCTACGTTTCATGCTATTATACACAAATGATGCCTATTTAGAGATTAATGGTCATTTTATTTCATGAACATGTTTTGTTAAGTTTCATTTTGTTTAGCTTTGATGGATGGTTTTATATATTAGTTGATATAGATGTGTTGTGGATTGTCTCATTTTGATGATTTTTGCTTTTATTTTTTTCATGTTCGGACTGAGGTTATCGCCTCAAGGCTGTATGCCTCGCCTCATGCGGGGGACTGCCTCTTACCGCATACTGAGTTTTCGAACCTTGATGATAAAAGCCCATTCTGTTGGCAGTCTATTTTGTGACTACTATCAATCTTTTCAATCAAAAAGAATATAAGAAAACGAGTTGTGGTCCAGGAGCCATCTGATCCATTACCAAGTCTTATATGTCATACAAGAGTTCCTAAGATTTCTGTCAATAGATATAATGTCTTATATGGGCTTATTTGCTCAATTTGGTAAACTATTACTTTTCATTTCCTTTATCACTAACCTGTATTATCTGTTTTAGGAATTCAGTGAGGGATTTGTTTGTATTCACATGGTACATTCTGGATTTGATGATATACCACTTATCTGTTGTTGTCCTGTGGTTGTCTGCTTTATGAACAGCGTGATCCACTAAATGTCAAAGTGAACAAACTGTCATCTACAAGGACACAATTGCCATATGACTACTACTACTTGAAGTATTGTAAGCCTAAAAGGATTGTGAACAATGCAGAAAATTTGGGGGAGGTTCTTCGTGGTGACAGAATTGAAAATTCTGTGTATGAAGTGAGCATCTCATACCTTTTCCCTATATTCATACTTTTATCTTACATCCCACTGAACCTATATGTGTGTGTGTGTGTGTGTACTTTTATGTATTGTTATGATCATTCTTTTACTTTTTTTATGTGGATCTAAAAATATGATTTCTATCTCAGTTTGAAATGAGGGAGGATGTTTCATGCAAAGTAGCCTGTCGAGTTAAACTTGATGCTGAATCTGCAAAAAATTTTAAGGAAAAAATTGATGATGAATATCGAGTTAATATGTAAGTGCTGGACATGCTCTGTATAGTTTATCCTTGTTATGTGTTTACTGTTTTTATCTTCAGGTGAAAAATATTTTTTTTACAATGTTCAGTTCACATGAAGCGTACATTGGATTTGCAGGATTCTTGACAATCTTCCAGTTGCTGTTCTTAGACAAAGGAGGGATGGAAGTCAGTCTACAACTTATGAACATGGTTTCCGTGTCGGGTTTAAAGGAAATTATCAAGGGGTATGCCTCAGAAATGAATTGTTATTGTGAAAATATAGTGCGTATATGTAACCATTTGTTTGATTTTGCAGAGCAAAGAAGAGAAATACTTTATTAATAACCACTTAAGCTTCAGAGTCATGTACCACAAGGATCCTGAGACTGATTCTGCACGAATTGTTGGGTTTGAGGTTACTCCGAACAGGTATTATACTGTTTCCATTCATGTTTACATGTTTCATGCTAATTAGAAAAGTAGGGTTCATTGGTCAAAAGATTAGCTTATTCGTCTAACTTGTTTTTCTAATTTGAATCTTGCAAACAGTATCAATCATGAATACAAGGAGTGGGATGAAAAGAACCCTCAGGTGACTACATGCAACAAAGACACCAAAAATTTAGTTCAAGGTACTGCAGTTCCTCAAGAAGTTGAGAAGAATAAGGAGATTGTGTTTACATATGATGTTACCTTCAAGGTGCAGTCTTTTTAAACTTTTTGTTTCATTAATTCCTCCAACCAATTGTAGAGTTAATTCTAACTTGCTCTGGCCTTTTTTCATTTTTTCTCCAGGAAAGTGATATCAAATGGGCATCTCGTTGGGATACATACCTACTCATGAATGATGATCAGATCCACTGGTTCTCCATCATAAACTCACTGATGATTGTCTTATTCCTTTCTGGCATGGTGGCCATGATCATGATGAGAACTCTATACAGAGATATTGCAAATTATAATCAGTTGGAAACCCAAGATGAAGCTCAGGAAGAGACTGGATGGAAACTTGTCCATGGAGATGTCTTCAGGGCACCTACCAATGCTGGTTTACTGTGTGTTTATGTTGGTACAGGAGTCCAGATTTTCTGGATGACACTGGTAACAATGATATTTGCATTGCTGGGTTTCCTATCTCCATCCAACCGAGGGGGGCTTATGACTGCAATGGTTCTTCTGTGGGTCTTCATGGGCTTATTCGCTGGTTACTCCTCGGCTCGTTTGTACAAAATGTTCAAAGGCACAGAGTGGAAGAAAAATACCTTAAAAACTGCATTTATGTTCCCGGGTATTCTTTTTGCAGTCTTCTTTGTGCTAAATGCCTTAATTTGGGGGGAGCAATCTTCTGGGGCGGTACCATTTGGGACAATGTTTGCTCTTGTTTTCTTATGGTTTGGTATATCAGTCCCCTTGGTCTTTGTGGGTAGTTACTTGGGCTTCAAAAAGCCAGCTATTGAAGACCCAGTTAAGACAAACAAAATTCCTAGGCAGATACCAGAGCAGGCGTGGTACATGACACCAGTATTCTCCATACTCATTGGAGGCATTCTTCCGTTTGGGGCTGTCTTCATTGAGCTCTTCTTCATCTTGACATCTATATGGCTGAACCAGTTCTATTACATCTTTGGCTTCCTTTTCATAGTGTTTGTTATCCTATTAATCACTTGTGCAGAGATAACAATAGTGCTCTGCTACTTCCAGTTGTGTAGTGAAGACTACTATTGGTGGTGGAGATCTTACCTGACCGCTGGCTCCTCTGCTCTGTACCTTTTTCTCTACTCAGTTTTCTACTTCTTCACCAAGTTGGAAATCACAAAGCTGGTGTCAGGCATCCTTTACTTTGGGTACATGGTTATTGTTTCATATGCTTTCTTCGTCGTGACAGGGACTATTGGCTTCTACGCATGCTTCTGGTTTGTACGTAAGATCTATTCCTCAGTGAAAATCGACTAATCTCAGATTGCAAATAACCCCGGACAAGAGTAGTAGATGAAGGAAAGGACTTGAATATTTACATAATGGGAAATTTTGTTTCCCATTCTCGTCTAAACCCTTTTTATTATTTTGTATTACAATAGGTATGGGCAATCAGCATGTTGTTATGTTTACACTAAGAAAAGCATGAACCATGCACTTCCGTTGGTTTTTATGCAAGCTTGAGCTGAGTTAGATTGTCTTGTTTGTTTCAATATATGATTTTTACCATAGCAAGATCTCAAAAGATCCACCCTTTCAAGTTTCCTACAGCTCATTCTCTTGATATTTGAGCACCGGTGCATGTGCTTTCTTGGAAAGGAGGCAATCTACTCATCTCAAGATCCTAAACATCAGGAAACGCAGCTTGAATTGTTAAAATACATTATTAGAATCCAAAGTTGGGTTCATTGGAATTTTGATTTGATTTGAGCACTCCTGAGAAATTAACATTAGTTTAACTACTGTGTTTATATTTTCAGAAATTTAAGTTAAAAAAAACACACTTGAATAACAAAAAGTCATAATGTTGCTTGCTGTTAACTCAAAGCATTCGGCAAGTGTGCATTTCTCTGATTGGTCAAACACCATCAAATACACTTTGCAGAAAAGTTTTTAAGAATGTGATAACTATTATCAAATCAGAAAAGCTCTGTGGGCAAGTGCTTGCTTTGCTTATATGTTAGCTCATGGAAAACAGCTTCCATCCCTGCTATCACCTTTTAGATTTCAATGCTTCAATAACTGCAGAAAAGTCTTCATCGCTAAGGCCATGAGATTTTGCCACCTTATATAGTTCATTTGCAGCTGCTGCGATCGGAGTAGATTGAGAAACAGATTCTGCTAATCCTAAAGCAAGCCTCAGGTCCTGCCACCATGAACCATTGTAAGATATTTTGATAGCATAAGTTCATAAAGATATTGGCAATACATGGAAAACTACAAACCTTCTGCTGATGCTTCAAGGGGAATGCTGTAGGATAAAGTGATTTAGTCATTGATGGACCTTTGAGTGAGTACATGGGAGCACTGATAGCACCTTGTGAGACGACCTGCAACATCACCATTCTCACCAATGTGCAAATACTTGTTAGAGCTCCAAAAGATTTTTTAAAATTGAATGAACAAGGACTCATCGCCAATAACATATAAAAAACCAATTTAAAAAGACAAATCTGTATTATAAGAGATGAATAGATGCCTTTTAAATAAATTTTTTTCTCCAAATACAGTACAGTTCTCCGAAACAAAGTTATTTGAGCTTTTTGATAAAGTCACTTCATATATTCCACAATAGGGGTTCCCAAATACATAGATCTCCTGTCTTTTTCAGAAACCTATAGTGTGAACCATTTTGCTACCGCATTCCCATCAATCAAACAGAATAAAAAGCTTGCAATTAAAACATGTTGAATCTAGTGGAAGGCGATATTCAGTGTACCAGCCCCACAAAATATATCATGTTTTGGGGAATACCTCAACAAGCACATTTGGGTCAAGTCCTACTTTTTCGCTCAGAAGCAGCCCTTCAGAAAAAGTTGCCATCATACTGCAAGTTGCCAGAAGAGAAAGATTGAAGAAACATCGTCACTGTACTGATCAGCACAACCACAAATTCAGCAGTTTAAAAACAAGTAAGAATATTTGCAGAACCTTCCCATTATCATGTTGACAACAAGTTTCATAGCAGCACCATTTCCAACATCACCAAGGTAAAATCTTGACTGTATAAAAGCATCAAGTAAGAAACACATACTAATTTATTTTTCAGTGAATAAATAAATAAATATCTGAATAACAAAGACAAATTACCTTCCCCATGATGTCTAAGAGTGGAGCGACTGTATCGTAGAGAGACTTGTCACCTGAAAGATTAAGGCAAATGACGATATTTTTGTATTGAATTTCTTCACCAACAAAAATCATACTAAGTGATGTCACTGAAAAATGATTACCTGCAGTAAGAAATATTAATTGTCCATCTTCTGCCGGCTTTTTAGAACCAGAAACTGGAGCCTACACAAGAAGTGCTGAAGCTTAAAGAAAAATATCCTCAATTATCATGTCAGATTGTCACTGAAGCATGGATAAACAACAAAATGTGCTCAAAATCATTTTAGATTCAGAAATTGAAAATCATCAGTATACCTCCAAAAATGATGCCCCAGTAGCCTTGACGTGTCCGTTAATCAACTTAGAAGTGGCCCCATCAACTGTTGAAATATCCACATACCTGCCAATGCCCTTATATGGTCACATTGCTGCTCCAGATCAAACTTACCAAGGGAAAGTGACAAGTATACTATTTAGAAAATATATGATCCACCATGAGTTTACAGAAATCTAAAATTTCAGTAGTATTTTGAGAAGTGTACTTGTAATCATGAATTTGAACCACCCAAATGAAGCATTGGAAAAAAAATTACATAATAAAATAAGAAGTGTTAATTCCATGTTGCATTAACAAGAAGAAGTAGAAGCAGATTGAAGCAGGTTTTGATCGACATAAGTCAAATATAATCTTACTTTTGCAAGTGTGGTCAGTTTTTACTGAAAAAGAGTAAAAATGTCAAGCCACTGATAGGTAATAAGATATATGCAAAGTGGAAAGCAAATTCTCCTACAAAAGTTAGTAGCCTGTAATATGGTCATAAGAGCACTGACCGCCAAATATGTAAACATTATACTCGTACAAGAACATGAGGAAAATGTACCCTTTTCCGGGACCCATTCCGCTTGCAGCTCCATGCTTCCCACATGCAACATCCATCTGATATAAAGCAACAAGTTGCCATATCTAATATATCAGTACAACCAAAACAGTAACTGTCAAAATAAAACAATTAAAAAGAAACATACGCACTGCACTTTCAGGATCAGCAAGCATGGCAAATGTGACATCACAGGATGCAGCTACTTCTTCAGGAGAGGGTTCGTATCTGTTTAAGAACATTAACAGAATGCATCATTTGGCATTTTCACATTTGAATCTTCTAGCAAGATGGCTTTTCAAAGTTCAGGATAAATTCGGCAGCTTATGGTCATTTGATACTACACATCAAAATTTATACATTGTAAACATATGTCTACATACAAGTAAATCCACACGATGAGCTGCATTAAGTTCAGGCTGCTTTCTATGTCTAATTTTATTATCACTCACTCTCTAAAACAAGCTGAATTCAAAACATGATTTTGAAATACTTACTTTGCACCCAAGCTGATGAGAGGATCACATTTGCTTTTGGTCCTATTCCAAACTGTCACATCACATCTACAACATTGCAATCATTTGTTAACCAAGGAAAGCATACTTATCCAAATGTGTCAATAATTATTAAATAGCTTATCATTTTAACATTTTTTTTTAGCATAGCAAAATCGGTAGTTAAATCCCCTTCTACAGACTCCACACATGTGAGTGGGATTCAAACCAGTATGAACTGAATTAGTGGCACATAGATCTTATTATTTTCACACTTGACCACGATTATATTGCAAAACAGTGAAACACTGCTGAAAATAATTTCAAAATAAATCTAAAGTGTTATATGAGAATTTGATCAATATGTCTTAATTATAAGGTCTTCTGAATCCTAAATAAAATGATATCAACAGAAAGTAGAATTATGTTCTTATTTGTGATCAATGAGAGACTTGAAACAAGTTTGGATACCTCTTGGTGCCAAATACTAATTAAGCAGAGAAATGGAATCATACCCAGCTTTTAAGAGATTTTGCGCCATTGGAGTACCCATAATTCCCAAACCTAGAAATCCAATCCGACCCGGCAAACCATCTGCTGCAAATTCAAAATGAGACTCAGCCAGTTGGAAATTATTACAACCCAGAAATTCATTTGAATTTTCACAAAATTCATGATTTCATTCATGAAACTATTCCTGTAAACCCCACACTGTTACACACATATTCAAATCAAAATGCTTCAAGGTTCATGACATGAAGGATAGACTACAAAAACTTAAAAACGAATTAAAATAAGTATCCATTAGAGTATTATCAATACAGATTAAAAAAAACCATCAGTGTCATGAATAAATTAATACAAAGACACCAATCAAATGAGATACCTTTAGCAGAAACAATGGTTGCCTGAGAAGAGAAAACCTTAAACGACAGAGAAAACAAAGGTTTTGTGGTTAAAGAATTGATGGGTTTTTGTCTGAAATAGCTGGGAAGCTGAGGGCAAAAGCTGGAGCACATTGCCATGGCAGATGAAGATGATGATAAGAAACGGTGAGAGTAACTGCTCCTAACAAACAAACTCATTACTGGCTCTTTTAACTTTGGTTTTAAGTTTTAACTAACAGTTTGTTTAAAAAAAAGTTGGCATTTCAGTGCAAATTGTTTGCTCTGTTTACGCCTTGGATAAAGATTTTTCTCAATTTTTAATTTATCGTATCATTTTTACTTTAAAACGATTACAGTACTGTCACTATTCTGACGTGTTGTTTGGTAGTGGTGACACTCCTCCCACTTCTGAATTTTTATTTTTATTTTTATTTTTATTTTGTTTGCTTTTGCTCTCTTTTATTTTCGTTCATGTCCCTCGACGTACAACAAAATATATTACACAATTATAAAACTGTGTAAACAACAAAATATTAGAAGTTTTCAACAAGAGTGATATACTGTACCAACAAACAATTATGGAGACCATTTTTATTTTAATTCGTTTGAAAATCCAGTCAAATCATTTCTTCAGATTTAAACAGAATAGGTAAAATTTCTGATTATCCCAGGTTTTTACAAGAAATGCATTCTTTGGATTCAAACTCAAGATCTCAAGATCATGAACCCTACATCACCAAATCACGTCTTTTGAGACGATGGAGACCATTTTTACCAAAACATACTAATAAAAGTATTTTTCCATTACATAGATCTATTGCCACTATTATGTTTTATCCCAAATTATTGTCTCATTGATCAAAATTACTATTTTATATTCAGCAACACAGCTGAATCAACCAAGATACTCGGAGCAATACAAGAAGACCATTTTAAAAGAAAATTGTGTGTGTCTGTCTGGGTGCAAATGAAGTTTGGAAATTTTCAGGACCTTGATTCTTTTATTTTATGTATAGTTTATATCATTGCCATGCATTGATCTCAAAGAACAAGAAAACAAATCAGATGGTGCTGTGCTGTGTGTTGGTTTCTTTCAATTTCAGACTCCATAGCTCAATAAAATTGAACTGATCATTTACAAAAGCATTCAACAACCTGTGCAAAAGTGAGCTTGTCATCCACCCACCCACTAAATATAGTTTTGGAGATGTTTCATTCAATACATGGTTTTGGTCAAACATTGTTGGTCATTTATGGCATGTGAAAATTCGGGGTTATCCTAAGTTCTGACCCTATGCGGAATTACAGACAATAAGCAGGACAAGTCCTGTTACTGCTATTATGGAATGCAACAGGCAATTTAACAAATCAACCAACTAAAATAATAAGCTGCAAATGTAAAACAATAACAATAATTAAAGCAGCAAATATAATCAATCACACAAAATTCAACACAATGATTTTGGTGACGAAGTGGAAAACTCTTCCGAGTAAAAAACCACTCCGGGTATAGGCTACCACCCGAATCCACTATATCGAGAAAAACTTACAGCGATGGTCAAGACCTATGGTGGCAACTCCACCGACTCAAGTACCTCTATACTGCAAGAACTCAAGGCAACTCATCAAGCCCGCAACCCACGGTCTTCTTCATAACCTCTGAAGCCTCTGAGTAGATTGTATCACCTCTGAACGCCGGAACTCCGACTATCAAAACTCCTCCTATAGAACTCTAAAGGATTAGGGATTTTGGGTTAAGTTGTGTTGAAGGTTTATCAAAGAATGGATTTCACCATTAACAAAGAAGACATAAGATTCAAAGAGTCTTCAAGGTGAAATCAAAGAGAGTTGAAAGCTTTGAGAGTATTTGGCTCAAGAGAAATATGCTTCAACTTATGGGGAATGGCGGCTAAGTGTTATATTTATAGGTAGGGTGAAAACCTAGGGTTTTGCAGGCCAAAAACGCGTTCAGATCGCAGTCGCGTTCGAACGCTTACTAGAACGCTACACGAACGCGCCCTTTCTGTGAAGACTCGTTCGAACGTAAATCGAACGCACAACGAACGTGAGCTCTCTGGAATGCTCCCGTTCGAACCCCACAAGAACGTGCCTCGAACGTTTGCTCTCTGGAATGCAACCGTTCGAACCCAATAGAGAACGTGACACTAACGCCAACCGTTCGAACACTGCAACGAACGCACCACGAACGTATGTCTGATGCACAACAGCCAGAAACCAGTCCAATTGCACAAAGATCTTCATGAAAGATTACAACTCAATTGAACTTGTTTTGTCACGGACACATGCCAATAAAAATGGAACTAACAATCTCCCCCTTTGGCATTCCGTGACAAAACACTACCTAATACAAAGACTACGGTAATAGACCCAAAAAGAAAATAGTCAACTGTCAACCATCAAAACAGTGACTTATTACAAATGGACTCGATCTAACACCTAACAAAGTAGTCTTGAAATTAATGCCACCGCAGCAACATACCTGCTACCTGAAACATCCACAGACAACAATATACCGTGAAAAGCATTGGGATAATCAAATAGAACATAAAGCAGGTAAAAATCTCATGCATGTAAAGGTAGAAAACCCTCTCCCCCTTAATCTTAACTCCCCTTAAAATGGAGATATCCAAAGGGTATTCTACGGCCCTCTCATATATATTAAGGCTCTCCCCCTTAATATATTACTCTCCCCCTTTTTGTCACGAAATGACAAAGGGTAAAAGAAACAGGAAAAATAACATGAGAACAAGAGACAACACATGCAAGAGCATAAACAAACAGGAAATACTCCCCCACACTAACAGACACATATAGTTAGCAAAATAACACACGAGAAGCAAACCAAAACTCAGAAAGGTGCACAGGAAAAAAAAATTTGGTATGCAATAACATGAAGCACACACAGGCACATACTGAGATAAATAAAAATCCTGTCAAAAACTGACTGAAACAACATTTCAAGCTGATACAATGATACCCAGTCAGTATTCAGCTGTTTATGACATGAAACAATATGCAGCATTTTAAAAGGGGCTAAATACAACACTTATGCATATGACATAAACACCAAAGCATATAAAGCACTTGCGTGGAAAAATAAAGTGCACAACAAATCAAGACTTAAGACCTTATTTTATGAGCTGGACACAGCCAAAGAAATCCATCTCTAAACAAACCAAGTCCACAAAATAGGTGTTCAAACCCAGCACCACTAGGACCTGAAAATAAGCAACATTGGTTGCATGCTATAAAATTTACCCCAGAAATTTCATGAGCTCATATTTAATAACTCTTTCGAGTGAAGGGTTTTTGCCCTTATCTTTTGAATTTGGCCATTTTGGCTCTTTTGCACTTGAGTCTCATTGTTCTTTTTAAATATATTTCTTTTTACTTTTACAAGGGGATAGCAAGGTCAACTAGTCAAAGGTCACACTATTTAAATGAACAAAGTATGATAGAAATTAGATTGCCAGTCCAAAAACTCATACATGCGACCAAGCCTTGACAAAATAAAAACGTGTATGTGAAAGTGCAAGCACAAGATATACCAAAGGTTTTTATCACACACACTCATGTATATAGAGCATCAAGAAAAATAAAAGCATATCATACATGCATAATCATATATCCTACATACCAAGATCACATGCATAAGCCTTTCATGCTCTAGCAAGCCATAAAAATATTTTTGGTCTTTTTCAAAATATATAATTTTTTTTTTTGATTTTTCAGTTTTAAGGCACAAAAAAAATAAAGACACAAACAGGCTTGTAAAATATCCAATGATACGTGGAGTTGTATCCCGAGTGCAGATCATACTACCGTCCATTCGGAATCGGCTATGAAATTTATGTCCGGGTTTTCATCCTATATACCAAGGGATATATAACAAAAACAAGACACACACACACTCATATGCTGTGAAAACAAAATAAACGTGCAAAAACATAAAAAAACACGCACACACACATGCAATGGGAAAATAAAAATGCATCTTTCAAGCAGAGTTACACCGAAGTGTACTCTCATAATGTCCATCAGGACACGCAGAAGAAGATGGAAATTCATCTTGCTTCCTCACCCAAACATTTCTAGGAACCTCATCCACTTGAGAATTCCTAGTCAACAAAGAAAGTTTCTCACTAAGAAATTGTGTCTGTTTTGTTAGTGCAGAAACTTGAGACATTAGATTTGATGAATCAAATCTAGGAGACACACTCTTAGGCCTTCTCTTTTGCTTGTGCAATATGAAACACTTAGGCCTAATATGTCCAGCCTTGCCACAGTGGTGGCACACAGGCACAAACCTCAGACGAGAGCGAGGTTTACCCACAACACCTCTAGATCGAGGTTGGGTCACAGGACGAGGAATAAATGGAGGAATAACATGACTACACTCAACAGGTTTCTTGCCTAAGTCATGTTTAGCTGCTACAGGCACAGCTTTGGAAGAAGAAGCCTTATCACAGTTAGGCTCAGAAATAATTCCTAACATACAGTCCACATTTTTATTCTCACTAGAAAATACAGACAATTGGGTTCTAGTATCTTCAAGTTCAGTTTCTAATATTTGGACTCTATTAATTAGACCTCTATTTCTCTCCTCCAGGTCATCTACCATCAAAAGGCTCTGCTCAATTTGGCTTGAGCTTCATTCTTTTCTAGCTCAACAGCTTTAAGCCTCTTACTGACCTCTATATTAGTCTTCTTAATAGCTAAACTCTCATTAAACAGTTCAACATAAGCTACTTGAAGACTTTCCTCATCTACAGACTCATCAAGAGAGACTTCAGAATCAGCATCATTAACAACAATCTCTCTCTCATCAGTCACACTAGCAGTAAAAGCAATATGATTGCCTTTAGGAGAATCATCACCTTCAGAATCACTAAGGGATGCTGCCATGGCTTTCTTGCCTTTAGCCCTAAGGTATGTGGGACACTCAGATCTAACGTGCCCATATCCTTCACATTCATAGCACTGGGCACCACGGGATCTACTATCCTTATCCTCTCTAGACTCACTCCTGTTATGCCTAATCTCTCTAGGCTCATCCTCCCTATCCCTATTACTGCTATGGCCACTCTTCTTAAGTTTAAGAAATTTCTTAAACTTCTTTGCAAACAAGGCCAAATCACGATCCGTAAAGGTATCATCCTCCCTAGATGGATCATGAACAACTTCTTTTGCGACCTTCATCGCTATAGTTTTGGGCTTTTGATACCCAGGAAATTTCTTCTCATAAACTTGCAGTTTTCCTACGAGCTCTTCTAAATGAAGCTTATCGAGGTCATTGCTTTCCTCGATGGCGGTAATCTTGGGTATGAATTTATCAGGAAGGGATCTTAGGATTTTCTAACTATCCTATTTGTAGGTATAGTCTCACCTAGGTTAAAACTAGAGTTAACAATATCGTTAATCTCAGCATAAAACTCATCAAAGGTCTCATCTTCTTTCATTCTGGCGACCTCAAACCTAGTAGCTAAATCCTGGAGTCTATTATTTTTAACAGACAATGTGCCTTCATGCACAGTCTGCAGGATGTCCCAAGCATCTTTGGCTATCTCACACATTGAGATTCTCCTAAACTCAGCAGAACACACAGCACCATGTATGGCATTAACAGCCTTGTTGTTCCTATTGCTAGCATCAAATTCATCCTTGGTCCAGGTCAATTTATCTTTAGGGGAAGATACCCCATCATCAACAACAACGGGAGGTTTCCACCCGTATTCAACAGTCATCCAGACCCTCTCATCTAAGGACTTAAGGAACGCTCTCATGCGAACTTTCCAATGCAAATATTCTGTGCCATCAAAGAATGGCGGACAATTTAAGGGTTGACTACGCTCCATAGCTAATGGGTCAAGGATCGAGTTCAGGCTCTGATACCAATTGAAAATTCGGGGTTATCCTAAGTTCTGACCCTATGCGGAATTACAGACAATAAGCAGGACAAGTCCTGTTACTGCTACTATGGAATGCAACAGACAATTTAACAAATCAACCAACTAAAATAATAAGCTGCAAATGTAAAAACAATAACAATAATTAAAGCAGCAAATATAATCAATCACACAAAATTCAACACAATGATTTTGGTGACGAAGTGGAAAACTCTTCCGAGTAAAAAACCACTCCGGGTATAGGCTACCACCCGAATCCACTATATCGAGAAAAACTTACAGCGATGGTCAAGACCTATGGTGGCAACTCCACCGACTCAAGTACCTCTATACTGCAAGAACTCAAGGCAACTCATCAAGCCGCGAACCCACGGTCTTCTTCAGAACCTCTGAAGCCTCTGAGTAGATTGTATCACCTCTGAACGCCGGACTCCGACTACCAAAAATCCTCCTATAAAACTCTAAAAAGGATTAGGGATTTTGGGTTAAGTTGTGTTGAAGGTTTATCAAAGAATGGATTTCACCATTAACAAAGAAGACATAAGATTCAAAGAGTCTTCAAGGTGAAATCAAAGAGAGTTGAAAGCTTTGAGAGTATTTGGCTCAAGAGAAATATGCTTCAACTTATGGGGAATGGCGGCTAAGTGTTATATTTATAGGTAGGGTGAAAACCTAGGGTTTTGCAGGCCAAAAACGCGTTCAGATCGCAGTCGCGTTCGAACGCTTACTAGAACGCTACACGAACGCGCCCTTTCTGTGAAGACTCGTTCGAACGTAAATCAAACGCACAACGAACGTGAGCTCTCTGGAATGCTCCCGTTCGAACCCCACAAGAACGTGCCTCGAACGTTTGCTCTCTGGAATGCAACCGTTCGAACCCAATAGAGAACGTGACACTAACGCCAACCGTTCGAACACTGCAACGAACGCACCACGAACGTATGTCTGATGCACAGCAGCCAGAAACCAGTCCAATTGCACAAAGATCTTCATGAAAGATTACAACTCAATTGAACTTGTTTTGTCACGGACACATGCCAATAAAAATGGAACTAACAACATGCAAAAAAAATAATAATAATAATAAATAAAATAAAACCTAAGCTGCTTCAGTTAAATGATGGCATGATGTAATAGGTTGAAGTTAGGCTTTTAAGTGAACCACATTTGCTAGAGTCACCAGGATTCCTGGAATCAATAACTTTAATGAAACAGCACTAACTTGGGACAACTTGAAACAATTTGCATTCAAAACTATCCATCAAATGAAACCCACATAAATAAGGAAATTCTGTAAGCTTCAAAATCAACTATGCCAAATTCCATTTATATATATATTCTATCTAGAACTCTAATATACCAACAGAAAAAACTAATGAGCTTCAGTCGTTGATTAGTTCAAGTTACATTGCCAAGGAAAATATTGTAAATGAAGCTCAATTCTGAGACAAAAGCATATATATCAGAAGCCATGTAAAAAGATATAGGAGGGAACTAGAGAATGATAGAATCGACTTTAAGGTGTTTAGTAACTATAGAATCCAAACTTCAGCAGCACACGTGTGCGGCATCAAGGTTCATCATGTGCCGGATTGACTAGCTTACCCTGCAAAAAAAAAAAAAAAAAAACCTGGAAAGAAACATTAAGAATAAAATGTTATGGCCATAAGTTTCTTCCACAGACAACCCAAGGAACAGGTGACGGTGCACAATTTTGGGTACTCGAGATACATACTACAAAAGGGTTTCAACTAGTACACTTAGCAAACATGTCATCATCATGTGCACTTTCTTTCGGGATGGGCTACTATCCTTTTGCATTATCTCATTTATCTCCTTTTAATGGTTATGATTTAGTCAAAATAAATCTAATGGCCATTATTTTGCCAACACAAAAGTCAAGCCAACTTTTGGATCAAATTCATTAATGTGTTGTCAAGATTTTGACCCTTAGATTTATCTTGATTAAATCCTAACCTTTAAAAGGAGATAAATGATATAAATGTGAAAGGACGATAGCTCAATCCCTTTCTTGATTTCCAGTTTTTCTGCCTGTATAGGAGAATGCAAAAACAAGATAGTTCAATAAGCAGTGGCAAAAAAAACAAACAAACAAAATGTAAGAAGCTAGGCATTGAGATAAGCAACGAACCAAAATGAATCCTTCTTTTCCTGTGCTAATAGTTCTTCAAACGATATGTCAGCAAATTCATCAGGTTCTGTGCTTTTCAGTGGCTTGCTAGACTTGGTTTTCAGCTCCAGGTCCGCACAAACTTCGAGCATCTTCAATGAGAGATATAAGTGGTCAGAATGATAAGAAGGAAATGAGAAAGTGATGAGTGAAAGTAGAATGACATGACAGTGAAAGAAGAGACGAATTCTTTTGGTCTTTTGTGCAGACTATCTGAGAGCATGAGAAAATGGAATTATCTTTTTAATCAGTTCATTGGAGAAAAGTTTTCTCACCAATATTCTCCAGTTTGACAAAAGCAACAGAAGGGCAAAGAAGAAGAAGAAGGAAATTTAAAGAATAATGGAAGCAAATCCATTTTCCAGGAAAGAAATATGTAAATCATTGACCAGTGTTTTCCAATCAAGTCTTTTATCTTTTTCAACAAATGTTGTCACTGCCACTAACCAAATAAGTCTATATTTGCCACATCATAATAGAGAAGCTTTGATGTTGTTATCTTTGGAGCTCATATCTCTTGTAAAAAATAGTCATTAGCTGTTCCACAGCCTATATGTGAAGGTAAAAAAAAGATACGGAAGCATACCTCTGTGTCATGATTAAATTTAATCAAAAACTATATTAATCTGCATAACTTCTATTAACAGCATTCTGAAAAACCAAGCGAATCCAATCAGATGAACAGAATCTACAGTTAAGAATTCCAATGATGCCCTATTTTTTTTTTTGGATAAAGATGATGCCGTATTTTCTTATCAAAAAACATAAAATATGCTCTATTTCTAAGAGTTTGGGTTGCTACCTTCCTGCAAGCTGGTGAAAGCTGCAGCTGGTCTTGGAGCCAATTATAAACACAAACATCCTCCTCTAATCTCATCTGTTGCTTCTCTAGATTGAATATCTAAAGGATTCATGCAGTAATCCCCTTTTAGAAGTGACCAAGATATGTGATAAAAGCTACTCCATTCCACAAGAATATCAAACCAATTCCACAAATCACCTGTTGACGAAGGCGGTCCATAGAAGATCTATCTGCCTTGCTCAGCAATGCCTTTTTTATGCTAAACTTACGTTTGATGGCCTCCGCCCTGCAATAAAATTGAAGACTAATAATGTCACAATCATCTGGATGAATGAGGAAGTAAAATTAAGATGTGCTACGACAAATTAAGAGAACATAAATTAGTGAAAACTACAACATAAAAAACATGGGAGTTGGTGGTTAGAATGAAGCTCATGAAGGAAGTCAATTTGTTTTGAGGGGTCAAATAGTAGTAAAAAGCACAGGATACACTGTCAATCTGAAACTATTTGGAACCATCAAGAATATTCCAAAATACGCACTATTCATGATATCGATAGTACCATGCATAAGTTACAAATTATGAAATTGCAGAAACAATAATCATTCCATGAATATGAAGTAAGAAGTAAGAAGTAAGAAGTGAGAAGTAAGAAGTAATTAGGACTTGGAAAGAAAAAATGATGAAATTGTAGCAATTATTATGAGCATTCAAATAAATACAGAATTGGCTTTTTGAAAAATTATGTATAAAACTCACTTGTCCTCTAGCTCTTCTTTGGTCTGAGCCAAGCACTTGGTAAATTCTCCGACCTGAATTATGAAGCACACAAGGGTTTATTAATTTAATATGTTGCTGATGCAGATGTAAAAATTAGATATAAAAAACCAACATTTAATTCTCCAAAAGACACATCTCACATAGATTACGATGCGATCTTATTGAAGAGATTCAATAAAATAAGGATTTATATTATCGACTTTATTCATCAAACGGATGGGCAGACAATCTATTATATTTATTGCATTTCTTCCAGTCGCCGATACCAGAGGTACATTGGATGGAATCAATGAGTTTAGGAATTGTCATCGCATCGAGGTACAATCTTGTACTGCATACTGTACGGGCCAAATTTGGTCCAAGGGTAACTTCGACCTTTCGCTTCGGGCCCACTACTGGATGCACCCCCTAACCAAACCCCAAAGGCGTAATACAGGCCCAGGCCCAATGATTTTCAACACATGTGACCAAAGGATCATCCAATGGCCAGTCCACTTAATGCTCGGTCTCATAAATAAGAACCAGTCGTTCCAGCCTACAAACGGGTAGAAGCACTAAATGCTCCTCATGAAGTCGATCGTAATTGACTCCCAACGGACAAGTAATCAAAGAGCAGTAAATGCATATGCACCCTTAGAGGCATGTATATAAACGAAGAGTAGAGAAGAGGAGGGAGAGGAGAATTCTCAGAGTTCAACCATATTCTCTCCATAGCTTTCAGTATCTCATATCAACCGCCCTCATGGCACCATACGAAGCTCAAGGTAGTATCTTGCTTTGACCTTCCACCTACTACTTCCTCAGTTCCTTCACTGACTTGAGCGTCGGAGTGCCCCCGGCACCCGCCACACCGGTGGGTAGTACTTCCGCTCACTCTACATCTTTGTTTTGCAGGATCGTTAGTGCCCCCCTTTTACGAAATCTCAATTGTGGACCTCGGGCGAAAACCAGCGTCTACAGTTTGGCGCCCACCGTGGGGCCCTAGCGATTCTTAGCAAGCAAAGACATCTCTACTTACGACCCTTTTACACATAACGATCCATGGGTTGATTGTCATCAACCTCTTACTACATATGAAATGATGGTCATCTTCCTTAGAACGCATGGATTACTTTCTGCCCCATACTACGTGATTGGGTTGTTTCTTATGGACTTCTATAAGGAGCAAGTATTTGGCATGAAGACGGTGTCCCAATCGACGGTACTCAAGTGAAGTCTTGGCGTAGATATCCCAGTCAACATTACCAGGTATGACTTGCTCTTTTTAATGCCTCAATCAACGTTAATAAGGCATGAGGCTGGTAGAAATGTCTCGTTGGACATTAGTGTGTAGCTTGGGACTCATAACAGAAATCACAGTTGACATTACAATTTATAGTGTGAGACTTACTGTGGGTGTCTTAGTCGACACTACATTTTACAACTAGGTAATAGCTATGAATGGCTCAGTCGACATTCATAATGTCTGGCATATAACTAGTTGAGGATGCCCCGCTCGATATTAGAGCGTTGTTGAGGATGTCCCAATTGACATTAATTTGTGTAACTTTTCACTTGCCAAATATTCCATTCGACACCCCACACAATAAGCTTTGGTACTTATTTAGAATCCCATTCGACATGAGATGGAAGAAGACTTAACTTGACTGAGATATCATTAGATAAAGCAAAGCCCAATTGCATATATAACAAAGTGGATTGCCAACAACTTCATACTATGTCGAACGATTGTTATCTCCCTCGGAGAACATAAAAGGATAGTTATTTTCTCCATATGACAATGTGATCATCAACTCCTCACAACACCCAAAGATTGACTCCTTTTCCAAACAACAAAAAGTCTTTCCTCGGGATGATACGAATGTTTTACCATCACTTCTAGACGACATTGGTAAAATTTTATCTTCCCCCGAGTATGCTAACAAAATTTTGTCTATTCCTTAAGACATGAAGAATGATATCTCTTCCTGACGACGTGAATGGAAGGATTTATTGTCCTCTAGATGACATGAAGAGGTCTTGTAGGCTGAGTAGAAACCTCTTGAACCTCCATCGGCTTATCAAGTAATAAAGACCACAACCTCAATTACCCTTGGCCAAGAACTTTTTAATCCAGCCCTATCATAGCCCTATTGCAAGCCAACGAGTTATGAAGACAAGCCCAAAACTCAAATTACTAGATTAAACCCAAATGCCAACAATAAAGCTGCATTGAAGTTTCAGCAAAAAAAAATAAAAAAAAAATTCTGTTTGAAACCGATAAATTCATACTACTTGTTGGACCAAGCCCACTGACTTCAGCCCAAATTCCACCACATGGTTCCTTAAAAAAAATAAAAAAAATTTGCCTACAACGATTCCCAAATCTGGTTAACAACTCCATTGGCTAAGAGGTATGCACGTATAGCGCCTCTTGCAGGTCCATTCGACCCAACAAGAAAAGATGGTCAATCACAGCAACTGCCCCTTACTACTATAGACAAAATTGTTTATTAAGTCGACTCTGTAGAGGATCAAATCCAGAAGTGGTGAATATCAGCTTGAACGACAGGAGCAAAGCGGGAGATAGAGCAGCAGTGCAGATCCAATCTTTAATAATGTCTCTCCACCGAGCCAGCGTATAGCCCCTAAGTTTAGGGAATTCCCTGCATGGGGGAATTGGAGTAGCAAACGGTACCATTTTCGAATTTTGAGGGTCGTATGCTGGGGGAATCGTTTGCGTCGCTAAAAAAAATGAAGAACGGCGAGGAGAGTGATACCAATTAGAAGATTAACTTGTTGTTGTAATTGAGCTTTATGAGCATGTGGACTTATGGCAGATGTGGGCGCAGGTCCACCAAGAGAATAAGAATTAAGAGAGGGAGAGAAACGAAGCGGGAGGACTGAGCAGAGGCAGATGAGGATGAAAGAGCGCGATCAGCTGATCTGCCACCCGACGATTTCTGTCGGCTCAATGAACCACCTGGAGTTGCTTTGATAGGGGTATTTTCAGTTCTCAAACTTCCCTGATTTGAAAGAAGATGGAGATTCAACTATTTAGTTTCTTTCTTAGATTAGACAATTGGGTCTTAGAATAGATTGTTACCTCCGTTATATTTCGACTGGGTAACAGCTTGGGAATTGATTTGGGTAGAAGAAGCACCCTTAGACAAAGAATCAGAAACTACCACCTTCAGTAGCCTGAGTTCGTAGAGACTTTTGGGGAGTTGATATTTGACTTTGGGCTGGATAGAAGAAAACTTATTCTCTTATTCTTTTAGAATATCCCTTAAAGATGTAGGTTTAGGGACCTTCTCTATGTCAGTCGACTAAGCAGGAGCAGAGGAAGTTACTCCCTTAGACTGATCAGAAAAGTGTGGTTCACTAGACTTCTACTTTCCTGACTTCTTCTCATGAGCTGTTAGAAACGTCAAATTTTCTTTCACAAGGTTCTCAGAGATCTGCGTCGTCGCCTCTCTATCATTTCCTCCATTTAGCTTTACTTACCACCTATTCAATTAGAAACAGTGGTATAATCGAATTTATCTATACCACACTCGGTTCAGGAAGTATCTCCCACTGACAGCCGGCACTCAAGTAAGGGACTTAGGCCTAGAAGAAACTAAAGATTGTTTACCCGGGACGACGCCAAAGAAAAAAGACTTTCCTAGTAGGGTTCTGTGGGTGTAATAGTCATCCATTGTCTCGAGTAAACGCTTCGACGCTCACTCTTTACTTCTGTTAATATTGAAGCTCCGTCATAATGTTTATTGCTTTCGACCTGAAGCCCACCAAGGGCAACATCTGGTTGAGCTTTCACATCATTCAAATGTTCAATCATATATGCGGGTCCGACCATGCTCATATTTTGATAAGTCAGTCGTATAAAAAAATATATATAACAACCAGTTACAAGAACCACATGTAACAACCATGCGCATGAACCCTTATAAGATAAAATATCGGCCCCACCTGGAATTTCATGCTACATGCACATGGTGTGGCCTCATTTACCGTGGGATGAAAAGTTGCCACATGCCTATAGTCTCAATGACAGTAAAAGGTGTTCTTCTAAGGAGCTGTGACATTTGGTGTCATGCTACCTATGCATTGTGATTTTCTTGGACTGAAATGCCCTTCAATCTCAACTTGTGCGTTGGAGTGTAGCAATTGGAATCTAGGCAGTCATCTCATGAACCTGCATGAACGACTCATCCACCATAGTTCACTCTCTTTCCGACATTTTGCCAATTGGAAACCGATGTGCGTGGAGTCTGCGTGTGGCTACATTTGTGTAGGATCACAATGGCCTTGGCTTCTTGGCCTTTTGCGTGTGAAGGCTCGTACTTGCCCTTTGTTTGGGTAGTTTATGTGTGGCTTCTTACATATGATGATTCACTAATACGACAACATATGACCTTCATACGGTTCAGTCGACTGGGGACATCCCCGATGGCTCCTGTAGAGTCAACATATAACTTCCATCCGGACTAGGAAAAATTTGAAGACTCCCATGGTCCTTGACCAGTAGTGTAGAGATTATAGTAGTCTCAACAAGTCTAGTTGACAGGGGACAACCCCCATAGACTCATGTCGAGTCAAGTTATTGACATGAACTACTCATGTCGTATGACATATATTCCTGGCTTCATCAAGTCCAGTCGACCAGGGACAACCCCTATGGACTCATGTCGAGTCAAATTATAGACATGAACTACTCATGTCGTATGACATATATTCCTGGCTTCATCAAGTCTAGTCGATCGGGGACATCCCCCATAGACTCATGTCGAGTCAATTTGTAGACATGGATTACACATGTCGTATGAATTATACCTTCCTGGACTCATCAAGTCCAGTCGACCGGGGACATCCCCCATAGACTCATGTCGAGTCAATTTGTAGACATGGATTACACATGTCGTATGAATTATACCTTCCTGGACTCATCAAGTCCAGTCGACAGGGGACATCCCCCACGGACTCGTGTCGAGTCAAGTTCATTATCCCGACCATCATCTGGTTCGGTCGTTTGGGTACTTCCCCAATGGCTCTAGTATAGTCAAGTTCATTATCCCGACCATCATCTGGTTCGGTCGACTGGGTACTTCCCCAATGGCTCTGATAGAGTCAAGTTCATTATCCCGACCATCATCTGGTTCGGTCGACTGGGTACTTCCCCAATGGCTCATGTAGAGTCAAGCTCATAACTTTACATTCGTTTAATTCAATCAATAGGCAGCATTAACACTCGAGTACGCCTACATATTATGGCCTCGTCCCAAGTGACACACGCATCAAGTACTCTCCAAGCCAATGACTCATTGACTTAGAGAGTAGGGGACAAAATGTACGGGCCAAATTTGGTCCAAGGGTAACTTCGACCTTTCGCTTCGGGCCCACTACTGGATGCACCCCCTAACCAAACCCCAAAGGCGTAATACAGGCCCAGGCCCAATGATTTTCAACACATGTGACCAAAGGATCATCCAATGGCCAGTCCACTTAATGCTCGGTCTCATAAATAAGAACCAGTCGTTCCAGCCTACAAACGGGCAGAAGCACTAAATGCTCCTCATGAAGTCGATCGTAATTGACTCCCAACGGACAAGTAATCAAAGAGCAGTAAATGCATATGCACCCTTAGAGGCATGTATATAAACGAAGAGTAGAGAAGAGGAGGGAGAGGAGAGAATTCTCAGAGTTCAACCATATTCTCTCCATAGCTTTCAGTATCTCATATCAACCGCCTCATGGCACCATACGAAGCTCAAGGTAGTATCTTGCTTTGACCTTCCACCTATACTTCCTCAGTTCCTTCACTGACTTGAGCGTCGGAGTGCCCCCGGCACCCGCCACACCGGGTGGTAGTACTTCCGCTCATTCTACATCTTTGTTTTGCAGGATCGCCTGTGCCCCCCTTTTACGAAATCTCAATTGTGGACCTCGGGCGAAAACCAGCGTCTACACATACAATTGCTGAGAATATTTGGAGTTGTTTTACTCACTTGCCATTAAGGTCCCTTGCAGTTCCAGAGCATGAGCGTCAAGAAATAGCTATTACTCATGTTGGTAGACATTTTGTGCAAGTTTTCTTACACACTCATTACCCTGTACCAGCCATCTCAATGTGGTGGTTGGAACATTCATCATACGAAGCTAAAGAATGGGCAACTCGTTATAGGATTCATAATCAATTATGGTATGAAGTATTGGGTATCTCACCAAGTGCGCTAGGAGGAGACTTTGGAGGCAACATAGATTAGAATGTGTTTTCATATTTTTAAGTGTAATTTTTTATGTTGTTATTTGTACTCTTTTTTAAATATATATTTCTCTAATATACATGGGAATATTTTTATAATATATAAGTAGTGTTGAATAAATAAACACAAAATAATTAATAATAAATATGAAATTGTAATATTTATTAACCAAATAAAAAAAATTAGATATATAAAGAACAAACAAATATAAATTTTAAAAATAAACAAAATTAAAAATAATAATTAATAAAAAAATGTAAGTAATGTTAAATTAATATATATATATATATATATATATAAGTAGTGTTAAATAAGTGTATATATATTTTGGGGAGTGGATTTTTATAAAAAGAGATGGGCAATTTCGACATTTTAAGTAGGAGATAGAGAATGTGGGAGTTTTGGGGGTGAGAGTAGTAGCACTCTTTGATTTTTATATTAGAAGATGAAAACTACTACTCCCACCCCCGACGTGCGCCCCTCCCATTGTCTCTCCGGAAATTCCAAATTTGTGCCAAAAATTTCCTTACTTCAATTTTTCATTCCATTAGGTTAGAACAAATATGTCCTGTTTTTATTATTAATTACAAAACTACCATGAACTGCATTGTGGCATTTTCTTCCAATACACATCATGTTGCAAGTGGATTTAAATGTTATTGCAAACGTAAAGAAAATGTGGAATTTATTTAAAATATAAAATATTACAAGTTGGTGTTAGATTTTCATTTTTCGTTTCCAAGTTTTTGCTTTTGTTTGATTTTATACACATGAATTATTTTGGATCAATTTACACACATATAAGAATATATATATATACATACACCATAGATATATATATATATATATATATATATATATATATATATATATATTAATAAATATTACAAATTTAGTATTTATTAATTTAATTTTGTGATTATTTTTTAATTTAATTAACAATATTTATGTATAAAAAATATAAATTTATCAAAAAAATCAGTTTATAAAATAAATTTTGACATAATCTATTTGATTCTGATTCTGATTTTATTTTTACTTTATTAAAAGTTGTTTATCTTATTTAATTTCGTAAGTCAGTATCAATATATACTTTTACTTTATTAAAAAAATTACTTTAATAAAAGTAGTGTAGATTCTGATTTTGAATTTATATTTTCTTTATTAAAAGTTGTTTGTCTTATTTAATTTCGTGAGTCAGTATCCATATCTACTTTTACTTTATTAAAAAAAAATTACTTTATTAAAAGTAGTGTAGATTCTTATTCTAATTTTATATTTTATTTATTAAAAGTTATTTGTCTTATTTAATTTCGTAAGTTAGTATCCATATCAACTTTTAATTTATTAAAAAAATTAATTTATTAAAAGTAATGTAGAGATCTAATTCTGATTTTATATTTTCTTTATTAAAAATTGTTTGTCTAATTTAATTTCGTAAGTCAGTGTCCATATCTACTTTTACTTGATTAAAATTTATTTGTTTTATTTGTGTTACTTCTTATATAAAGAGGTAGTTTGTAAGTTTGAAGGTATTATCATTCTAGCCTATTTCATCTCATTTAATCATTCCCCTTCAGCATATCATTTTCTCTTCTTATAATAGAGTTGTCATCTTAGTAAAACATTATGGATAACTATAACTTGAGCTCATTTTCAGATAGTTGGTCATGTGAAAATGATGTTCTAAGTGGGGAAAGCATCTCCAACAATAGTCGCGATTATACAACTGAATTTACTACAGACCATGTTAGTTATTATTGTTGTATTATGTATATTCGTTATTTTTTTTTAAGTAGAGAAATTATGCATATTTATTATTTATACATTTTCGTATATTTTTTTTTTTTTTGTAGATCTTTGAAAGTAGATAAGGTATGATAAATTGGGCGAAAAGATTTGGTCTATAAAATAATATTGTGATAGTGATTAAAAATCCTACTAATTTAAAAGGCGGCAAGATGCCAAAATGCCATCTTATGTGTGAAAGATGATGAAAGTACAGACCGCCACAACATCTGGTGAAGGTCAATCCATTGTAAAGAATAGTGGGACAAGAAAATGTGAATGCCCATTTGAGCTGCGAGGTATACCAATACCTCACGACGGTGGTATGTGAGGATTAAATGTTACATGTGGTTTCCATAACCATAAAGTAGCAGAATATTTTGATGGTCATGAGTATGCGTATAGGCTAAAACCCTTAGAGACACGATTTGTGCTCGACATGCCAGCAGCACCGCACCTCATGAAATTCTTAGTATTTTCAAAGAAAGAGACCCGTCAAATAGTTAGGAATCAGAAGCATTTGCAATGCTATTTCCATCAATAAAGAAGCTAAACAGTGGTTAATAACTTCTATTCAATATGTTTTTGACCAATTGATTAAGAAGAAATACTTTTATGATTACCTTACAAATCCAGACACCAGAATGTGAAATTACATATATTATTTGGGTCCATCCTAAAAGCCTAGAGCTATCTGTTAATTTTCTGTTTGTATTGATCATTGATGCCACATACAAAACAACGAGTATCAGATACCGCTATTAGAGGTTGTTGGTATAACATCCACAATGCGAAACTTACTCGCTTATGTTCGCATATCTTAGTAATGAGACGGCAGAGCAATTAACATAGGCATTATCAATATTGAAAAAAATGAATGGTTGAAAAAAGGGGTCTCGTTGCCATCATTATTTGTTTCAGATCGTGATATGGGACTCATTAAATCCATATAAACATGTTTTCTTATGGCTCGTCACATTCTTTGTATTTGTCACATAAATCAGTGTGTAATGAAAAAATGCAATCCTATGTTTGGTATGCAGTGGAAACACTTTTATTCATCATGACACTCTCTTATTAATTCATCAACACATTGGTCTTACCATCAGAAATGGGAGGTGATGTGCGAGGAGTTCAAACAATACAATTGTGTTCTAAATTACCTTTGGGAGGACATGGTTACACCATTACAGATACCGAATTATTTCAGTATGGATTGATACATGTATGTACATGATGAGTAATTCAAGACAAATGTATAGTTACATTATTGCCTTACTAATTTAATTTTCGTTATTATTGTGCCAGCTAATGAAAAAATACAATATTTTTTTTAATTACAGGGCCGAGTCTGCACATTCGAGATTGAAGTTAATTTGGAAAATATCATGTCATCTATACAAATATCTTTTGAAAAAATACACAAGATGTTGAGAATTTAATTTTGGGAAATTCAGAAGTCATTCGAGAAATCTTTGAACATTCCATGCCATACACATTTGCGTGAGGAGATTTGTAATCAATACGGTTGTCGGATTTCATTGGAAGCGATGATGAAGTTAGTATTTATGATCAGTTCAAATATGTTGAAGAAGCATCTCACCAACTAGTCGGCATGTGCAACTGTTCATTTAAAAATGTATACGGATTGCCATGCGTTCATGATATTGCATATTACCTTTATCTTTCCAGTCCAATTCTGATACAAAGTGTTGTCGCACATTGAAGGAGATTATCTATGCACGTACACGAGTTCAATTACGATGCAACACCACCTAACAGGATATCGAACGTTGTTGAAATATTAGATGAGATGGATCCATGTATGCGTGAGCATATGATAGAAAAGTTTCTCGATATGGCATATCCATCTCAAAGCACAATTCGAGTCCCTTCGTACAACAACGAACATAAAAGGTCGACCTACATGCAGATATGAGCAAAGCAGACGCCGCATACCTTCTTTTGGATATGCATCCACTTCAGGATCAATGGTCACTCAACTAACTGTAACGACTAATGAAAGGGGGTCGTGGGAGGCGATCAACCAATGATCAGTTTAAAGTTCCACTGATCTGTGATACCTATATTAAGAAATTACCTGTGGCATATCAACGTTATATTTCCCACACATTGATGTTCAAGCTGATGGCCATTGTGGATTTAGAGCAATAGCTGCACTAATCGGGTATGGCGAAGAAGGTTGGAGTCATGTACGATACGATCATATTGAAGAGATTCAACAAAATAAGGATTTATATGATCGACTTTATCCATCAAACGGATGAGCATACAATCTATTACATTATTGTATTTCTTCAAGTCGCCGGCACCAGAGGTACATTGGATGGACTCAATGAGTTTAGGAATTGTCATCGCATCGAGGTACAATCTTGTACTACATACATTTGCTGAAAATGTTTGGAGTTATTTACTCACTTACCATTAAGGTCCCATGCAGTTCCAGAGCATGACAGTCAGGAAATAGCTATTGCTAATGTTGACAGACATTTTGTGCAAGTTTTCTTACACCCCCATTACCCTGTACCACTTATCCCATGTGGTGGTGGGAACATTCATCATACGAAGCTAAAGAATGAGCCACTCGTTATAAGATTCGTAATCAATTATGGTACGAAGTATTGGGTATCTCACCAAGTGCGCTATGAGGAGACTTTGGAGGCAACATATTTATAAATTGTGTTTTTATATTTGTAAATGTAATTTTTTATGTTGTTATTTGTACTCTTTTTAAATATATATTTTTTTAATATACATGAGAATATTTTTATAATACATAAGTAGTGTTGAATAAATAAAAAAAAATAATCACAAAAATTAAATGAATAAATGAACACAAAATAATTAATAATAAATATGAAATTTGTAATAATTATTAAACAAATAAAAAAGATTAGATATATAAAGAGCAAAAAAATATAAATTTAAAAAAATAAACAAAATTAAAAAATTAAAAAAATTAAATAATAAAAAAAATGTAAGTAGTGTTAAATAAATATCTAATATATATATATATAATATATTATATATATATATAATTAGTGTTAAATAGTGTATATATATATGGGGGGAGTGAATTTTTATAAAAGAGATGGGTAATTTCGACATTTTAAGTAGGAGAGAGAGAGATGTGAGAGTTTGGGGGGGTGAGAGTAGTAAAAATTAGAGGGCTTATCCTCACCCCCCCTCTGACATTTTTTTTAATTTTGTCTCTCATGAATTCCCAAAATACCCCATTTATTCTCAAAAATCCAATTCCCAATTAGTCAAATATCTCAATTTTTTTATATATGGATATATATATAAATATCTAAAATATAAATATAAAAATAAAAAAACATTATCTATATATATATATATATTATTTATTAATTATATTTGGTTTTTTATTTTTTACTCTTATATATATAATATATTTTATTTAATAAATATTACAAATTCAGATTTATTATTTTTTTTTGTTTATTTATCATTTCTCAAAAATCCAATTTCCCAATTAGTCAATATATAAAAATCCAATTTTTATATATTGATATATATATATATATAAATATAAAAATAAAAAATAACATATATATATATATATTTTATTTTATTAATTAAATTTGTTATTTATAAATTTTTTATTTTTGTGCTCTATATATATATATATATTTTTTTTTAATAAATATTACAAATTTCATATTTATTATTATTTCTTTTTTGTTTATTTATTCATTTAATTTTTATGATTATTTTTTAATTATTTAACACTACTTATACATTATAAAAATGTTTCATGTATATTAGAAAAATCAAAAAAATTTATTTTATTTTATGAATTAATCTAATCTATGTTTATTTTATGAATTAATTTTATTAACAAAAATCAAAAAATTATAAAATATTTCTCATAGATATGAAATAATTAAAAAAATAATATAAATAATTAAAAAAAAAAAGAAAGATCGTCCCCTGGACGATCCTGGACGATATGATCGTCCAGCCCTTGGGGACGATCTTTACTTCCTCTTTTTTTTTTTTTTTTTTTTTTTTTTTTTTTTATTTCGAAAAAAAAAAATTATATTGTTTAAATTATAATTTTTTTTACATAAGTAGTATTAATTAAATTAAAATGAATCAAAAAAATAAATGAATATATAAAAAATTTGTAATATTTATTAACAAAAAAAAAAATAATTATAAATAAAAAAAAATAATTAACATTTTATTAAATTAATAAAATGTTATAACTAGTATATAATTATTTTTAATTAATATAATAAATATATAAATCGTGTAATGTGTAAATTTTCAAAAAAAAAAAAAAAAAAAAAGGCATTGTAAATATTGATAAGGATATTTTAGTAAATTAAGAATGAGACAAAGGGGAGGGGAGGCTGTCAGGGAGGGGGAAGATCAATTTTCTAAAAATTAACACATCAATAAAAAGATGTCCAGATAGCAATGCAAGTCAAATCTTTTAAATGAGGGACAAAAGTAATATTCTTGATACTTTAAGTTCATGAGCCAATCAATTGTCATGGAAATTTTCCGGTCATTTTACTGTGAGCTTCCAAAAGAAGAAAATAGCCCTCTTATTTGACTCACGAGTTTCGAATTCAATTTATTTGATTCATTTATTACTTTATTGATGAATCTAAAACATAACTTGATTTGATTAATGAATCTCAATATAAATGGATATTGAGTTGTATTAAAAATATACAACGTAAGTAATAGAATATTACATTGTTATTTTGATAAAACAACTTAATTTAGTGAAATGACGACCTTAACTTAATATTTTGATAGTATAAATCGATTTTGTTCAGTACGATTTGAATATTATAGATAGTTGAAAATGTTATATACAGGTAAATAAATGAGTTATTATATAAAACTCTTGTCATGGTTATGACATAAGTCTTGAATACCCCTTAATACAGATTATTATTAAAAGTATTTATTGTAAATTGAAAACGAATAAAATTATGATTAATTTTGTCTTTGATGACGAGTTTCCCCCTACTAAATAGAAATCATGATGAACATCCCTCGTCCCTGCCAGCACACCACCTTCCAAGTCATCATTCAATTTATTAATCTTCAATTTAAGAGGTGTTTGGTAATCAGGTGATTGGATTCCAACCATGTAGAAGGAGAATAGAAGCTAGGATGTAAGTTAGAAAGACGGCGCGTTGAAGATTAAAAGTACACCGAGACGACAATAAACAATGTCGTTTAAGTTGTTAAACGGGTCGATCGGTGGCCCATGTTGCGTGGCTTCATCCGGGCTTATTTGGCCCAGAACTGATTCAAGAATTAAAAGCGAAAGAGTACAGCTGTTTAGCCCTTTATCATCAGCCCCTTCTGACCCAATAAGCCTATTTATCTAATTAACTGGACTTGAATCGAGCCTGTTAGTGTTAACAACTAAAAGTTTTACGGTGTACGGTTCAAAAAGATTTTAAATATTCAAAATGAAACCCGTTGTAATTGATAATCAAGCGTCTCAAAATGTTCGTAAAAACCATATTTTTTTTTTCCATTTAATAGTTGGATTGAACTTGAAAAAGAAAAATATTTGTCATTATTTATGCACCATCCGACCGTAGACCCATCATTTCAATGACTAAAATACCCCTAACCTCCCGTTGATATCATCATCGCATTAAAGCGTGCCCCCACAATTTTTTTTTCACCAAAAAAATCAACACTGAATTTCACAACGTTAAAAATCAAATTCAGCGGAGCTTGACGCACAACTCTCGCCATTTGTCAAGAAACCTTCTCCTGCTCTGCGGCTCAGCTCGCTGCTCTCATATATAAATTTTTTAAAAAGTTTCTCCTGAAGAACCTTTTTCTTTTCAAATGCGAAATTCAAAATCTTTTTCAAATTAGGCGAAAACGACGACGTGGCGGCGGCACCAAGATTTGAAACATGATTGTTAGGACTTACGGACGCCGCAACCGAGGTCTATCAAGAACGTATTCTGACTCGTTTAGCACCGACGACGACGTTTCGGACGATCCCTTCGGAGATTCTTTTTCTCTTTCCCAAGATACCCCTCAAGATTTATACAGTTTCCCTTTCCCGTCCTCTCAAGAACCCTCATCTCGCTGTTCCTCCCAAGAAAACAGCTCAGTTCCAACTCTGCCCCCTCCGCCAAGACCCAGTTTTTCTGATTCGGAGAGAGGCATCGTTCGCAAGTCAAAGAAGCAAAAGAAGGAGGCGTATTTTGGGCCGTTGATTCCGCCGAATTCGACGCTGATGGAAGCCCAGGAGTTTGGGGAGATGATGGAGAACGTTGATGAAGTTAATTTCGCCATTGATGGGTTAAATAAAGGGTCTCAAGTGAGGATCAGAAGGGCTAGTTTGTTGTCTTTGCTGTCGATTTGTGGCACCGCTCAACAAAGAAGACTTCTAAGGACTGAAGGGTATGTGGGGTTTTTTTTTTTCAAGAATCGTAGTTGTGAATCTTGCAAAGTTTGTACTTTTATTTCTGTAGATGGGTGGAAATATATATATATATATATATATAATTTGGCTTGTTGGGCATTAGAATCTTGGGAGGATCTTGAATTTTTCTAGATTGATTAATTTACAATTTTATGTTTAATGTTTGAATTTGGAGTTATATTGTCTATAATGTGTGAAATATTTGAACTTTGCGATTTGAGCTAGGTGAACATCCTCAAGCTTTTTTGATCTAGTGAATCCTACTAAAATATAATCAATTCTCATTGGTCGTCATCCTTTCTTTAATTGCAAGGATGAATTTCCTGATTTTGAGTTTGCTTGATTGGTTCCTAGTAATGGTGGTTTGTGTGAGGATGTGTTTGAAACAATGCTCTTAAGAAAAGGTTAAGAGTTGTTCCACTCATGTTATGCCTTGTCTAAATGATTAGCATTGACTTGGCCTTTCTTTGTTTTTGTGTATGCTATTTTACGATTGTTTTACATAAAGCTAGCTTCTTGTCTTGCAGAAACCAGAATTGTTGTGCCATGCTTTCTAGTGCTTTATTTAACATTTGAAAATGTTTTCACTTTTCAGGTTGGCGAAGACAATTATTGATGCTATTTTGGGTCTCAGCTTGGATGATTCACCCAGCAACCTAGCTGCTGCAGCGCTTTTTTATGTTCTGACCAGTGATGTAAGTTAATCACATAGTGAAGTTTTAATTCTCTTGTTAATATATGGATGATCTGTATGATTTGAATTATCCCTAGCCTTTCTCAGAGCCAAAGCAGATGTTCAATGTATCATCTTCACTGATGTTTTAATGTATAAACTAAACTTTCAATTGACATGAGATAACTTCAACCGCTTCGAATCATGTACAGACTACAGAGTGTATATTTACACGGTCACACACTCACACTTTTATATGTGTGGGAAATCCTTTATAGATTTACAGATAAAGTAGAATTACATGAAAAGAATAGAAACATTTTTTCTTTTGATTCTTAGTTCTGGGTTTGAATAGAATTGTCGAACTCGAACCAAATGAATCATTCTTTTGTATAAATTTAGATTGCCATTATAATATAGTTAAAGATATGTTTAAGTGTTTGCTATGTCAGGGTCAAGATGATCACCTCTTGGAGTCACACAGCTGCATTCGTTTTCTAATAAAATTGTTGAAGCCAGTCATCAGTTCTGCTTCTAAAGACAAAGCACAGAAAATAGGTTCTAAGCTTTTGGCATTACGTAAGAATGCTGACATCACACGAGATGCAACTAAAATTTCAGATTCAAGTACTTCCACCATTTTCTCCAAGGTTCAGGAAGTCCTTGTCAGTTGCAAGGAAATGAAGTCAAGCTGTGGAGGTGATGGAATGCCGAGGCCAGAGTTAAGCCCAAAATGGATAGCTTTGTTAACCATGGAGAAGGCTTGCTTATCTAAAATTTCTCTTGAAGGTATTGTCGGAAATCATCCCTTCTGCTGTTTGTGTAAGATGTTGATAGTTTTATGCTTCATTATAAATTTTCATGTTGTGACTTGTCATATATGGTTGAAAAGTTTTAGAATTTCGTTGAATAGTTGAAATGATGAGTTGGTTTAGTATGGAGGCAGGAGGCCATCTTTACTAATCAATTTTTTAGCATTTTATGTTAAGTTCTGGTCAAATGGATTTAGCTTTGCAGCTTTTGTCGACTAGTAACTGAATCATAAATGTCATTTGCTTGGAACTGCAAAATTCTTCCTTTCCTTGTTTGACCTGTGTTGCTCTCCTAAATTAGGTCTCTTTTATGTTATATGTGGCCTTTTATTTTAATTGTGTATTTATTTTTCCTTTGCAAGTATAATAAAGGAGCAAACTTCCCTAAACTGTGTTCCAGGTTTCTCATTAATTCTGCATGGTGTTCAGTATCAGCTAATTGTTGATAAGTTAGTAAATAAGACTTTGGAATGCTAGTGAATTGGTTCATGTTAATTCATCGAATTGTCTTTCTACATTGGGTAGATCGTAATAACCAAAAGTATATGTTCTTAGGAAAAAAATGCGTGTATATAGTTACAAGTACACTGGAATGCACTTTATTTTCATTTTCTTATCTTTCTTCCATTTTAATCTTGTTGATTGTACATTTATTTATATAATTTTTGGGTCATTTGCATCTGATCAGACACCACTGGCACCGTGAGGAAGACTGGGGGCAACTTCAAGGAAAAACTAAGAGAGTTGGGAGGACTTGATGCGGTCTTTGAAGTCATCATGAATTGTTATTCTGTTATGGAGGTGTGACTTGTGAGCCTATATGTTTGTTTCATCTTCTTGTATGTTTTTTTTTCGCATATCTGAAGTGTAATGAGAGGGAGAGAAAGAGGTCCATCTGCTATCACGTGCCTTTGCAAATTTACTTGTCAGTTTAGCTGTGGAGTCATTGTTATTCATCTTCCACGAATAATGCCGATGTGCAACAGTTATCCGACTATCCCCAGTCCCCATACACCAGTCTAGTTTTAATCTTAGTTTTTAACTTCTTAGATTCATCATGAGTATGCATACATACAAATGCATTCAATGATTGCTCAATAGTACATTTTATTTTTTTATTAATCGAAAGAGAACTGATATCTAAATTGTTGGATGTTTTTCCCCTTGGTTACCAATCCATCGAATAACGATTTATTTTATGTCTCCTTTTGTTCATTTTCTTCCTCTAAAGGAATAGATAAATTGTGATGCAGGGGTGGGTAGGACGGAATACACCTTGTATTCAGGACGCGAAACGTGACTTGGATACACAGAGCCTTGTATTGCTTTTAAAATGTTTGAAAATCATGGAAAATTCTACTTTCCTAAGTAAAGATAACCAGGTAAAAATTTCACCCCACCTTTTTCTGTTGCAAAACTGAAAACTGGCAGACACCCTACCTTTTCTGTTGCTAAACTGACTGGCAGATTCATTAAACTCTTAATCGTCCATCTTTATTCATTGTTTCTTGGTTTTTGTGCCATAGAGTCATTTGCTTGGAATGAAAGGGAACTTGGCTTTACATAAATCCCAGCTCTCTTTTGTGGCAGTCATTATAAGTGTCATCAAGATTTTGTCAGGTAAATGGTTTTCCATGGAATTATTTTTTACCATCTTTTTTGTCTTTGGTCTCTTTCTTTTGTTAGATAGAGAGCACTTAATATCAATCTTAGAAATGTGTTTTAGGATTACTTTTTGGATGTTGACAATTTGAAAAGCAATTTTAATGATTAACCTACTATGGTAGCTAGTTTGAGAAGTATGTAAGAAGACGCTGCTCAAAAATAAAGATGAAATAATCTAATTGACCTTTTACTGGATCTCCATTGTCTTTGTTGATGTAGAAAAGGCTTGCAAGTCTATGTGGCATGTATGTATTTGTATACTACATTAACATAACGTTGAAAGCCTAGCAGATCCTTTTTATATATACTATCCATAGGGATAGTGTATATATGTATATACAAAACAAAATTTATGCTAATAATTATATATATATGTGCTTGTATTCAAGTTTATGTTCACACAAGTATACACATGTATTATGTCAAAGTATATATGTATGTAATATGTCAAAGTATGTATGTGCCTACGTACATATATTATCTTTAAAAAAAGTGTATTCACATGTATTATGCCATTTTTGTTCATCAAGCACAGTCACAACACTTATGCAAGTATAGACTAACCAATTCATGCACATATGCCTTTCGAAACTCACAACATTTTAACAACATTATTTTAATAGTCAATTTCTTTAAACTGGCCTCTTAATGATGGTCGATTTCCATTTCATTTCTAGATCTTCATCTACGTAGAAGTTTATCCTCCTCCGCTGGTGAAAAATCTTACAATATTTCTGGCGGGAATGAATTGTCTTTAGTTGCTGACTGCAAAGGTACGCTGTGTCGCTGTGGTCCTTTACAACGTAGATGACAGCCTCTCTATTTGTCTTTCTCTCTTCATCTAACTTTTGAAATTTGCAGCTGACAGGCATGAGGTTATATTCATCAGTTCTGAATCCAATTCTGAAAAGAGCTTGGATATGTCTGAGAACAATCCGTGGTCGTTCACTGACCGTTTGGGTCATTCTGAATCCAGTTATGAAGCTACCACTACATCCGTGAATGACAATTGCTTTCTGAAAATGAGATCACGGTCTTCCTTTCCCAGTTCATTTAGTGGGACATTAAGGAGTTACGATAGTGGAACACCTTTAAGTAGTAATGGTTCGAGGTCAAACTTCTGTCTTTTGGAGAAATCTAACAATAGAAGAGATGAGAAGTATAGACTTTTAGAGGATAGTGAAGATCCTTTCGCTTTTGATGAAGATGCATTTGAGCCCTCAAAGTGGGACTTGCTATCCGGGAAACAAAAAGAATCTCGAACTAAAAGAAGTGGAGTCAGGTACAGAGATCTTGAAGATGTCTGTCAATATGAAATGATAATGAGCCAACAAGAATCAAGTAATGGAGAAAATTGCCAACAGCAGTTGAATAGCGGGGAAAATCATCAGCTACCAAGTAATGGGGAATATCATTTTTCTCATGAAAACTCATGCTCACGTGCTGACGACACAGAGATCTCCAACCTTTTAGCTGATTGCCTTCTTACAGCTGTCAAGGTATTTTGTAGTTTTTGGTTTGACTCTACAATGCTGTCGACAAAATAATCTTTATTTGCCATTGTTAAACTCTTGTATGCCCGATTATGGTATCTTTATTGTGCAGGATTGTTAGCTTGATTAAAATGTGGGTATTAACTTATGCGCAGGTTCTAATGAATTTAACAAATGACAACCCCATTGGCTGCCAGCAAATAGCTGCATATGGAGGGTTGGAGACAATGTCTTTGTTGGTTGCCAGCCATTTCCCCACATTCAGCACATCTCTGTCTCCTTCCAGAGATGGTTTTGAGTCTGACCATAGGGACGATAAACCCTTGGATGATCAAGAGTTGGATTTTCTTGTTGCTATATTGGGCCTGCTTGTGAACTTGGTAGAGAAGGATGAAAATAACAGGTTATTATATTCCTTCTAAATATATGTCCCCATACTGCATTTGTAGTTTGTATGGTGTTATTGGCACCTGGCGCTGTGAATTAGGGGTCTGATTTTTTTTAAAAAAGTTATTTCGTAAAGTTCATGTCAATCTTACCTCTTGCTAGCATTTGATTCATCTTATTCTCCTAAATTTAATTTTCATGTTGAGAACTATGTTTCTAAGGCTAATAGGCTATAATAGAGGAGCTTTTTGTGCCATTTTTTGATATTATAGTTTCCAATGGTTTTGCTCATTATAGCATGCAAAAACCAATATTCTCTTTCATATCACCAAAATCTTTGTACCTCTGGAACCTCTTTACATGAGATAGGTTTGATTTTGCAAATATCTAGAAGATTGAGTATATTCCATTTTCCAACATATATAAGCATCCATATAATTAGTTGTAGTGCTAGTCAACCTTAAATTTTGTGAACTTTCTTACTCAACATTGAGATTGATCCTTCAATTTGCCAGACCACTCCTTAGGATCCGAATCATCTGGTTTAAATAGACAATCTGAGCCTGTGAAGCCACATATAATTACAATTGCTTGTGCATTACAAAATAATTTTTTTTAATCACATAAAACTTACAGTAAGGTTACTGCAGATCACGGCTCGCAGCAGCCAGAATCTCATTATCGAATTCAAAGGGGTTTGAAGAAGAGAGTCACAAGGATGTTATTCCGCTACTATGTTCCATCTTTCTTGCTAATCAAGGGGCAGGTGATCCAGCTGGGGAAGGAACCGTAGAGTCCTTGGTGAGTGATTTATATTTATTTTGACCATAGTGATGCAAATTAGGTTCGGAAGAGTTGTAACTGTGAGGACTCACTGAAAATCTTCTGACAGTTCAACAATCAGTTTCTGCATAATCTTTTCTATCATGCATTCATGCTTTTTATCAGTTGGCTGATATTTTTGAGGTGAAAAGTATGGTCGAATGAAACTCGAGAGCATTTAAATTTCTTACAATCAGGTTGAGGCAATTAATCTTATATAACTTTTTTTCTTTCTAAACTCTGCATTGTGTTGCATTATACAGAATGATGAGGCAGCATTACTAGAAGGGGAGAAAGAAGCAGAGATGATGATTGTGGAAGCTTATGCAGCCTTGCTGCTTGCCTTTCTTTCAACTGAAAGGTTCCATTTTTCCTTCAATTTTTTTTTTCTTTTGGGTTGAATTTACGGAAAATTAACATATAAATATATTTTGCATATTAACAGCATGAGTACACGTGCTGCAATTGCTGAACGTCTACCTAATCACAACCTGGGAAATCTGGTACCTGTGCTAGAGAGATTTGTGGTATGTTCACTGTAATTGAAATGAAATTGTTTGCAGATCAAAGCAATCTTCTTGGTTTTCCTTATAGAATCGTCTAATTCTTTTATCATTTTCACCTTGTCAGGCTTTTCATCTGACACTAAACATGATCTCACCGGAGACTCATAAAGCTGTTAGTGAAGTGATCGAATCATGTAGGGTGCCATGAGAACTCAAGAAATGGAGATTTTTGTACAGCCTCAGCCTCTCTTTAGATAGCCGTTTGTTCTTACCAGTGACACCAAGGCCCATGGCCGCAGGATTGTTGCATACTAAACTGACCATAAGTCTATGTTAGTCTGATTGAACCTCTTGTTTGGCTTTCTCCCCTTGTTTGTCCTTTCGTGTTTGGTCCTCGTTTGTTTTGTACACCATTCTTTTGTAGTTCTTTGTGCATCATCTCGATGTAGGCTGGGATTGCATGTATATGAAAATGATAGCAGAATTAATTAATTTTTCCCCCTTAAAAATGTGTATTGCCTATATAATCAATCAGCCATTGTAATGCACTTTCATTTTTCATGTTTTATATGAAGTATCTCGATCAACCACCGTATTGATGAAGCTGATGATGAGCTCATTCACTTGATCTGGGAATTGCTCTTGAGCGAAATGTGATCCATCATCTCCAAGTCCTTCATAAACTCAATTCACTTTTCCCACTTGTTATGTAGTCTTCAATCCCTGGAACTTTGATGAAATAGTCTTTGCCCCGCCATTATTAGTAGCACTTGGAACTTGAACTTTAAGATTGCTGGCTGATACAGAACTTACAATAATGAAAGAATAAATAGTATAGCTGACACCTGGACACAAGTTTAAGCAAAACTAAATACAGGAAGTTGATCAACTCTCTTGTGAGGAGCAAGCATTGGAGAAACAAATCCAGAACTTTCTTAGTATTGATAGCAAGATCCTTCATTGGTCAGCCACCAAATCCATAATCTCCTGATCTTTTTTCTGCTATGGGAACTTCATTTCCTCAGAAGAGTGTGTGTATTTTTCCAGACTGTTTTCACATCAAATTGGCCATAGTCTGCCTGAGCTATTCCAGGTTTCTGGAATAAATTCATGCAAAAGATAGTATACTAGAAAAATAACAATGCATTATCTAGGCATCTGCAACAACCAGCACATTTTTCTAATTCAGCACTCAATTTTGGTGAAAATCATGTACAAGTCTGCATTTTATAAAATATGGATGTCTGAATTGGATAATGATTTTTTTTTATATAAATCAAGTCAACTACTTTCAAAGAAAATGTAAAAACCATTAGGAAAAGAATGGGACACCTAATGATACAATTCCAGAAAGCCTAGTTGGATGAAGAAGTTAGAGGAGATAGATAGGCCATGATCCAAAATCATTCCCAATAAGAAAAGCCTGTCATAGAACAATATTAACATCGATCATGGAGCTTTTTTTTAAAAAAAAAACAACTAAATTTTTTTTAAACTCACACCCATAAGTCCTTGCGGGGACTTGAACTCACACCGAAGACATGAGACCACCAGGCTACTAGTCGTCTAGTCCTAGTGGCTCCTTGATCATGGAGCTTAATTTTATAATAGGACAATATTAACTATAAAATATTTTAAACGTCTAGGATATGATACCTTGTCAATATGAAAAGAATCAATAATGGCAAGGGTGTCTTCCACAATGTCATTGAAGGACGCTTTCTCAGTTTCAGGGTGATGTTCTGATAAACCATATCCTCTTAAATCAGGTGATATCGCAAGGTATCCAGCATTAGCCACTGCAATCATTTGGTGCCTCCATGAGTAACCATATTTTCGGGAACCCATATAAAAGCAAAACAACTTTAGGACCTGCGGAGAAGAGTGAAAGTTATTGAAAGAAAGATGAAATGAAAGAACTGTTAACGAGTTGGAATATACGAATCAGTTCTAATCTCAAGCCTGTGAAGCTTCACTCCACTTGTATCAACATACTTATGTTGTATCTGACCTGTTGCAAAATTCAGAGACTCGGAGAGTTGACTGATAATTGCTTGTAGTTATAACTTTGATATTCATTAAAAATGTAGGACATAATTCTAGTGTGTGGAAACAAGCTCTGTCAGTCAATTCAATATGTCAAATTTGCAATTAGAATTTGAGCAAATTCTAGACGCACTCGTGATCACCAAGCAAAATGCATAAACTAACTTTATAAGACATTCAAGGCTGTCCTTGAATTTGTATAAAGTAGTACACTTTATAGCATCTGAAAATATCCATTACATGCAATACCGAAAGTACATCTGATTATTCAAAAAACATAGACGTAATCCAAGAGGACTCGCATTATTCTCAGTAAACCCTTGCATATAAAATAAGAAAGCCTTGGCAATCAAACATGTTTGTTGAGAAAGGTCAGGATTAGCTGATTCACTTCTTCAGGTGACTGCTCTTGAACAAAATGGCTCCCTTCAGGCAAATGTATGATCTCCAAACTAGGGACATAGTCTTTCACCTTGCCGCTTCTTATGTAGTCCTCAATCCCTGGAAATTTGAGGAAATAATCTTTGTCTCCCATGATCAGTAGTGCTGGGACTTTAACTGTTAGTTCTGGTAAACTGAACTCTTCGTTGAATGACCTACAAAATTAAAAAAGCAAGTCCAATTGTAACGGCCCTGAAATTGGGCTGACTCAGTAAGGAGTGAGACTCTTGTCTAAAGTCACCACGATTCATCTTAAAATGTGAAACAAATGGACTGCTAATGTGCCATGCTTTGGAACAATAAGAAGCAACAATCAGCAATGTGAAGTGGTAGCACTTGTTGAAAGACTACAGGGTATCAAGTATCAACAGTGGAAGCGAAACTGTGAAATGCTACAGAGTATAAATATACAAGTTAATAATCCCTAAATAGGATCAAGCCATTACCTATATGGAACTCGCAATGCAGTTTGAAATCCAGACTTCTCGTACAAAGCTCCGTAAGCTGCAAGATCTTCCTCTGTGAACCAAGGCGGGAGAGGAGTAGAAGCATCCACCAAATCCATGATCTCCTTGTTTTCAGGTGCTATTGGTATTTCACTTCTGGAGAAAAGGATGTAAATGTTCCTTACCACTGTCTTGGCATCAAGGCGGCCAAAATCAGCTTCTGCTCGGCCAGGTTCCTGATCGAACATCAAACATACAAAAAGCAATAAAAGAGTTGTATTGTTCTCAATTGCTATGCACTTTAAAAAGCAACATTTAACCATATGAATACCTCCCATCTCGACATGTAGAAACCTTCAGGAAGGTATTTGTGGAGTTCAGTGGGACCTGGAGGTATATATGGAACTCCCAAAGTTATAACTCCAGAGACCCTCTCAGGGTGTTGAAGTGCAAACCAGTATGCAGGCCGGACTCCAAAATCTTTCGCAACAAGAAAGACCTATACATACATGCTCATTGAGAGACAAAATCTCTAGTAATCACCAATTAATTTACAACAAACCCATTTCTAAGTGTACTTCAGATTTGAGAAAAATTAAAAGAAAATCAAACCCATTTCTAACGAAGATCCCATCAATAAAATTTATAAACTTGAACTAATGACACATCTGCTTATTGAACAGAAACATTATACTAAATTTATGTTTAAGAAACAGTCATAATGTTAATTACCTTAGTAAGTCCAAGGTGATCTAAAATGGCGAGGAGATCACTTATGATGTCTTTGAAGGAGGCCTTTTCAGGTTCAGGAGGTGGGTCAGAGAGGCCGTAGCCTCTATAATCAGGAGCAATAGCCCTGAAGCCAGCACTGGCTACAGCCAACATCTGATGGCGCCACGAGTACCATATCTCGGGGAATCCATGCAAGAACACCACCACATTTGGACCTGCAGATAATCATACACAAACGAACGGTGTTTGATTAAAAAAAATTATTATGTGGGACTGGGTGCATATAAGGAAGTGATCGTGATGACTGACAGCAAATTAACAAACCTGTTCCGGTCTCGGCGATGTGAAGGTTCAGGCCTTGTACTTTGATGAACTTGTGCTGAATTTGATCCATTTTCAGATAGAAGTCGAATGTACTTGTGTTTTCAACTACAATGTCTCTGTTTAATGATCAAGGAGATTAAGGCTATTTTGGTCATATCGTAAATTGAAGTATTGGCAGCTGGGCTTGGGCGGGACAAAGTGAGTTCTTGCAACGCCGTTGCCATGATGCCACGTGCACGGCTAGAAGGAAATCGTTAATCATCACTGGTCTGTAGAATGTGTATTGAGTATGTACCACTACCTGAATTTTCCCTCGACAAGTCATTCTAATATTCTAATAAATACAATAATAATTAAAACAATAAAAGTCTTACGTATTTTGGCTGGCTCGGCTCGGCTCAGCTTCAGTTATAACACCCGCTTGCTTTAGTATTTTAGTTCCCAATGTCCAAATCAAAACACAAAAATAAAAACATTTCAATCTTTTTCATGTTTTGCCGCCTCCTCCCTCCGTTAAAACCTCTCTCTTCTTCCATCAAATCTCTGTGAACTTTAACCTTCTCATTAACTACACAACCAAACTTTCAAATATCCCCAACAAAGTTTCTTTTTGGACCAAAAAATAAAGGAAAAAAAAAACAAGGCAATGTATCAAATAACCAAACTTCATCAAAACTATCTTTACTTTCTTCATCATTTGCAAAACATCAAAAGATCATTTTTGGCTTTTCTCTTTTGCTTACCCACTTCACTTCTTGCTCTTCTTCTTATTCTCCACTTGGTCTACAATGGCTTCTCTGTTTTTTACATTCACGTCCCTGCTTTTCCCGCCAGATTCTTACCGGTTACCGCCAAATTTCCGCCGGAAAAAGTTTCCGGAGATTCTCTTCAAAAGATCAGTTCTTCTGTTTTGTATTCTGTGAAAGAAGAGAACCCACCTGTGATTGTAAAGACCCATTTGCCTCTTTTTCAAAAACAGAACTTTTCATTGGTGCGCATTAACAGTTCTTTGGTTTCTAGGCCAAAAAGAGTTCATAACAGGAGACCCAAGTCCAAGATTCTTCGTTTGCGAGCTAAATCAAAGAGATTTCCAGCTAAAGTCAAGGGATTTTTGGAGAAATCTTCATGTAAGTTAAAGTTTTTCATGACTTGGATTTCTCCATTTGAGCTATTTGGTGATAGAGAATTTTTTGTTTTAGAGAGTTTGTTTAAGTCAAATCCAAATGCTTGTTTGGTCATGGTCTCAAATTCTTTGGATTCAAGAAAAGGAAGACTTATTTTTAAGCCATTTTTAAATGAGGGTTTTAAAGTAATTGTAGTTAAGCCTGATTATAATTATATATTCGAGAATACTTATGCAGAAGGTTGGTTTATTAAATTGAAGAAAGGGAATGTTGATCCTGGGTTAATTTCCTTGGGTCAAAATTTGTCAAATTTACTTAGGCTTGCTTTGTTATACAAGTTTGGTGGTTTATATTTAGACACAGATGTTATAGTACTGAAGGATTTATCCAAATTAAGAAATACAATAGGAGCTCAAACAATGGATTCCGAAACAAAGAACTGGACCAGATTGAACAATGCTGTGTTGATTTTTGATAAGAATCATCCATTACTTTACAAGTTCATACAAGAATTTTCACTCACATTTGATGGCAACAAGTGGGGTCACAATGGTCCTTATTTAGTCTCAAGGGTTGTTAATAGAATAAAAGGGAGACCTCAATTCAACTTCACAGTGTTGCCACCATCTGCATTTTATCCAGTTGATTGGAGCAGGATCCAAAGCTTTTTCCAGGGGCCAAGAAATTATCACCATTCAAAATGGTTGCATAAAAAGCTTGAGCTTATTAGGAGGCAAAGCTTCACTATGCATTTGTGGAACAGACAAAGTAAATTTCTTAGAGTTGAAGATGGGAGCATTGTTAATCATTTAATGTTGGGCTCTTGTATCTTCTGCAATTCTTCACTGTCAAGTATGTGAGTATAGAACTAGTATGACAACTTTTAATTGTCTCACTTTCACATAGTTTGTGATTATTAAAAATAAATGTTAATTTTCTCCTCTTTCCTTAGTTGGAGTGTTTATCATCTTTTGTGTTCTTAGATTGAGATTTACTAAATGTAAATGCCTTACAGCTATTCTCTCTCTTTTTCCTTTTCCTTTTTCTGTATACTATCTAGTGAATGTCAATTGGTTATTGTATGATTGTAAATGGTTATAAAGACGTAAAAGAAAAGAATGTAATAATATAAGCTTTTAATTAGTTTGAGCATTAAAACAATGATTTGGCTCTTTCTATTATAACTTTACTCTGAGAAACAATTTATTAGGGTTTGATTGTTGAGTTCTGGAAAGTAAAGAATGATTGCTATTCAAGACTAAAGAAAGAAGTTATCTTTAGACGCTATTTTCAATTAATAAGTAATGAAAGTGATATTTCAGCTTCCATAAATATGGGCACCACCTGTCTTTGTGTGTCATTGTCTCCTTCCCCATCATACATTTAATCTTTTACTAGTATCACTCAACATATAGAAATCAATAGAAGATTTTGGAATTTTTCAACAATACCAGTTCAGCAATAACAAGTAACATGAATGTTATATGCTAATAATCGATACTGATCTAGTTTTATAGTTGAACCAGTTTTTTTAAGTGTTCAATTTTGAGGTCAACCTTTGATTCTTAGATCTTAAGGTTTCATGAATAGAAGATTCTGCAGCTATGCTGTCATGAAAATACCAGTTATATTTAATGAATCTGTCAATAAAAATTAGTTTTCATATAGTCATTACCTTGCATGATGGAGGCAGAATCATTTATTATACCAACAAAAGAGTATTCTATGTTTAAATCAATGACTAAAGAAAGATTGCCCAATTTAATATGCTTAGTCGTCTCATATCTGTCAGAGCTTACATGTTTCATGATCTTGTATTGCATGTGTATGATGGTTTTTCCCTGAAAAAATGATGATGGGTTTTCCTGGAAGTTTATTGGGTTATCACATGCAAATTTGGTGATGTATCTACTCATTAGGTCTTGAATAGTTAGAACACAGGCTTCTTGCTGCTTGTCCAAAGCATGATGAATTGATGATCATCCATGGCAGAGTTTGGCAGAAGCAAAACAATATGCACATGTCAACTGTGTAAATACAACATATTCGCAATGTAAATTAGAATCATATATGATACTAGATGTTCAACCTAAGCATTAACTATGATTAAAGAAAGAAAAATAGAAATCTGATGAGATCATTCATTCATTGCAGTCAAAGGCAAAGCCTGTACATGTAACTTACACTTTAATTTTCCATTTACTTATTTTTTCAATTTTCCTTTCTGAACCCATCAAATCTTTTTTTTTTTAATGAGCTTACAGAATGCATTTGGTGTTGTTTGTTACTATGATGTTGCATTTCACCGAAGGTGCACGTTGGCTTCATTTTTCCTCTTGTTTTTTCTTTCTGCAATTTAACATTCACATGGTCAAATGCTGGTTTGATTTGTGGTATGTAAAGATGCATGAAAGCAGTAAAGGGATTGGTTAACTGCCTTTAGGTTGTGGACCAAAATGTATTTATTTTGAAGCTAAGTGTATATGTTTCACTTTATGGTGCGTCCCTGTCTTTGTATTATTCTGTTCTATAGCCATGTGATTTCATGCTCTTTCGCTTTAAGTATGCTCCCTTTAACCAATTCTTTAGAGACAAGGAGGATGAAGAACATATTTCACAGATTATCCCATTAGCAGGAATTAGTTGAATGTTAAGACTTTTTGGCTGCTAGCAATGTGTTAAGTAAGATACAGAAATTGGAGTAGAAGAATTGTACATAATTCCTATCACTATGATGACATGACCGCAATCTGCACTAGGGTTTAAAGGTAAAACAATCTCAACAAATGTACCATTAAGATCAAAATAAAGTTAAAAACTAATGGCATCAAGAACAATACTCAAAAGTGCAGATGACAGATTTTAGTTTTTCTTTGTCTAATTATGTTAATCGTATAACTACACCCATGGTGGCGATCGTTTATAATGAACGAATACTTTACAATGCAATCTCTATAGGTTTAAGAAGTACAAAACACTCTTATAGCCTATTATATGAATTTTCGTGGTTTAGCAATCAAAGAATGCCACCCACTATTGTTTCTGCATTAAACGCTCAGCATCTCCTAATTCCACCTCACCTCCTCGTGATTCCCTATCATCATCTTGAAAGAGCATTTCTATTTGCTCCAAGGATTTCCCCTTTGTTTCTGGAACACATTTATAGACAAAAGCGACAGAAAGAGCTGAAATCAGTGAAAACACGAAGAAGGTACCTCCCACTGTGATTGCGTGTGACACAGAAAGGAATGACATAGCAATAGCTCCGCTACTGACCCTGCTTCCAACTGCCCCAAGAGCTGAAGCTTGAGCTCGAAGTCTTAGAGGGAATATTTCAGATGACAATACCCAACAAATGGGGCCAATTCCTACCGAAAAGAAAGCTACATTGCCACAAACTGATAAGATTGCCAATCCAATCCCAATTCTTCCATTCCCCAAAAATGTTAGAGAAAAGCTTAGACTGAGCAAGCAAATAGTCATGCCGATTGTGCTAACATAAAGCAGCGGTTTCCTCCCCACTTTATCAATAAGAAATATAGCTATCAAGATGAACATAGTTTTAGTAAACCCAACAGCAACAGTTGCAGCAAGAAGTTCAGTATTGCTTTCAATGCCAGCTCCTTTAAAAATAGTGGGGCTATAATAGACGGTTGCATCAATACCTGTAATCTGCTGGAAGCATTGGATTCCACAACCTGTAATCAGCATTCGTTTAACTGCAGGTGAAGGATTTAAGATTTCACGCCACACCGCTTTTTCTTCATAATTTTCAGCAGTATCAATCCCAGCAGCTAGTTGTATTTCTGCCAATCTTTCCTCAACTTCTTTGTCACTCTCATTTGTTTTTGAAAGTACTAATCTTGCTTCATCAATCCTGTCTTGCATCACCAACCACCTTGGAGACTCAGGGATCACAAAAAGGGCCAACCCCATAAAGATTGATGGAAGGATTCCCACTCCAAGCATGACCCTCCAGTTTATATGAACCGGCAGTCCTGAAAAAGCATAATTTGAGATATATCCAAGTAGAATTCCAAGATTTATAAATATCTCAGGAAAGGAGGTGAGTGATCCTCGAGAAACTGAGGGTGATATCTCAGCTATGTATACAGGTGCAATCATAACCCCAAAGCCTATCCCCACACCAGCCAATAGTCTGCCAATCATTAGTACAGCAAAAGAAGGAGCAAAAGTCATAATAGCAGCACCTGACTGAAAAACAATGGCTGCAAGGGCTATTGTCCATTTTCTACCAAGGACATCTGACGTTTTGCCCCCAGCCAAACTACCCAAAAGCGAAATTATGCTCAAAATTCCAACAAGAACTTCTTGTTGTACCTCGGTTATCTTCAAATCCTCCTTAATGAATATAATTGCTCCACTCATTACACCCACATCTGCAGAGTGATAGGTAGACATGGTAAATTAAGAATCCAGCTAACAAGACAGCTATTGTTGCCCCCATATAAGCATGCCATGCACATTATTTTCAAAAAAAATGCCAGCCAAAGAGAATGGGATGCAATGTGAAGAAGTATATTTTGATGATTCACTGAAATAATCAATCATGCTATACATTTTTCTGCTGTATAATGACATAAGGATTATAGAGGACTATGCATTACAACATGTTTTTTTGGATTTTGTGAATGAAGTTTGTTAAGCTAGCTATTTTCCACTCTTTATGATTGGCATTCTCTTTACACAAAGGGTACATTTTGATGACAGGACAGCACAGAATCTACTCTCTTCATCCATTTGTAATCCAATTAAACACATCATAATGGATCATAATTAGATTCATAAAGCACATCTGTGCATATGCTGGCCTAACAGATCCATGATGTTCAATGGAAGCATATTACTGCAAAAAGTACCTAAATAAATTAACATTACAGTCCATCAAATTCTCTTTCAAAGTGTTTACCCACAAAAAAAAAAAAAAATAAAAATAAAGATTCAAGACTGATATTAAATCCATTTAAGACAGGTGTAATTTAAAAAGAGAGACAGAGAAGAAATACCATAGCCGAGGAGCACTGAATTGAGAGAAGCAAAGATTGCACAAGCAAGCACATATTTCTTTGTGTTGCCATTATTAACAAAACCCTCTTGTTGTTCTTGACTTTGAGTCAACGTATTATCTTCCACATTGCCACCTGCATCCATTCTCCTGTACTTGTTCCCATTTTCCTGCACACCCATCTCTTGCTTTCCAGATAAAAATATTATCCACCTTTATTCATAAACTCAAAATACTTATACAAAATAATATACGTACACGTATCTGTCCTCTTGTTTGAGTTTGTTGAACAAAGAGGAAGAGAGACAGGAACAGTGTGATCCGACAAAGTTTGTGTTTTTTGTTCGGTTCAAAAGAAGTGTTTTTTTTTTCTCAGAGGAGTAAGGTTAAAGATGAAGTGGTGGGCCCTCGTGGTCCCATGACAACTAATGTGTGTCCAGTTGTCAATTCTTTCTCTCCTGTAAACGTAAAAAACGTGTCGGTTGCGGCACTAAACGGTGCTTGAGACTGGAGAGCGAATCTCTGCCGTTGGATGTGGAATCTGATTGGATTTTAGTCATTTAGAGAGTGGGTTTGACTTTTGACTCTTTTAACGGGGCGGCATCGTAAATTTGGTAATTGAGTTCGATAATTCATATTGGGATCGCGTTTCTGCGTCGGGTAAGTCTCATCTGCTGGATCAAGAGTTAAAGCGATCGTGGCCGTTGGTTTTTTACCATAACCGGGCGCTTAGTACAGTATCTTGCTATTATAATGAAGATTTTGCATTGAATTTGTCACCTTCTTTCTTCTCTAAACATTATTTAGCATACCGAAAATGATATAATGTACTATTTGAGAACAATCAATGACAAAATTGACAATTTCACCAATTTCAGATTTTAGTCAAATTTTTATATGTTCGACTTCGAGTCTCCCTTGACAAACGCATGATTTATTTAGTAACTAGGCTTTTTTTTTTTTTTTTGGTCTTAGATAAATAATTTTACTTGTTCATTATTTAGTATAAAGAGTTTATTTGATGTATGCAAGAATGTTCTTATACGGGTGTTTGTTTATGACTAACATCTTGACACGATAAACAAAAAAAAAAACTCTAATATACTAAAAAAAAGTGTTATAATGTAATATTATTTTTTAAAACGTTGAAAATTCCGTCGTGAGAACATTCGACTCGTGTTTAAACGGAAAAGGTAAAATCCATGATTACCCTGAATTTTTACAAAAAATACATTATTAGATTCTAACCTATGACTTGAGCAACCAAATCATAAACTTTATGTCACCAAACCTTATAGTGCCATACTTGTTGAACCTATATGTTATTTCACAAAAATTATAGCAGTAAAAGGACACTAATGAAAAACCCTCTAAATATTTAGAGTCTCATAGATAAAATAAAATAAAAATGAAGGTTATGTTGCTGCTTTTTTGTTAAATGATTTAAAAGGTCAAGGGTGTAATCTCAAATCAATATGTTAACGCTTACATTTTTAATGATTCAAATTTAAGTGATGAACTAAAGAAAATTGTTTAAAAATCACTTAATTAATTTATGAGATGGTGCTTGGAGATCTATGTAATTTATTTAATATTGTTTTGTTGACGGGTGAATTTCGTCTGGGCAGTTTCGAGATAACATTCCCGAGACAACCATCCTTCAACATTGAATTTGTTTGGTTATGGGGAAACTAAAGACAAATATAGTAAAAGGCAATAAATAAACACATAAAGTCGACAATGAGTTTTAACGTGGTTCAGCGGAGCAAGTCCGGGCTACATCAATGGGCACAAAATGGTGGGGGTTATTTTATTATCGAAACTAACTCGACCGACCTGTTTTCAGAGTAAGACCGAGTTGTTTTGTTCATTAGGGTTTACAAATAATTCTCTCTCTTTGTTACAAGTTTTGCGGTCAAAATTGATCTATCTCCTTACAAACAAATCTAACTTATCTTTATATACTCAGAGAAGAATACAACACTGTTCTCCTGCTCTCGTGACGTTTCTCACGTGGTCTCTGACTGATTGACGAACTCTATGCCCTAATATTGTCGTCGCCGAAACCAAGCCTGCCGCCTGACGGCTTGTCACATCAACTTGTTTTATCCGCTGCCACACGCAACAATAATGAAGCGAGCTTGTAAAGAAATCTCAAGCTGTGACACATGTCTGAGAGAAATTCAACTACTCTGATATCACGTAGGCCTTCAAGAGGTCGGCCAAATGATATGCCGAGCTTCCCAAGCTGTTTCCATCCCGACTCGAAATGTCCGAGCTCATCCGCTTGTTCCAGGGGGTAAGGCCAAATAAAACCGAGCTTCCGGTCAAATGTGGTCGGCATCGGCTTTGATGTTGTCGGCCTCTGAAATCTGTGGCATGACATATCCTCTGGTCGGTCATACACGAAAAACTGGATCCGAGCTCCATGCCGGGTCGAAGAGCAACATGTACACTCTGAGCATGAGTCCTCCAAATGAGGAGAATTCTCTCTTTACCCTTATTGAACTGTCAGATACCTTAGCTACGGAAATCCCCAAGTTTATTTTTAACTGAGACAGTGGAATAATTGGCCGAATGACAGTACTTTCTTCTTCATTTTGAATCTCAGATGTGTTGAATTTTCAGATTTTATGAAATATGAGCAAAATGCCAAAATATATCATGATTCAGGATATTCAGGATCCGAGTCCGGAAAATGTCGGGCTTCTATCTTATGATATAGCAAATATTGGGTTTAAATAAAAGCCCATAAACGTTGTTGGGCTTCTATCTTAGATTTGTCATTTAAGATATGAGCGCTAATGATTTTTCTATAACGAGGCTCTCAAAAGAATTTTCAGGAGGGGAGAATAGTAACTCTCTATATTTGCCGACAGTGTGGCCGATTAGATATATGAACCGCGCTATTCTTCGATTCTCTTGCTCGATTCACTCCTCGGAATAACGTCCCCGTTTTACCCTCACAATCATCCTCAAAAATCATGACCGCAGACACTCTATCGGTACAGAACGGCGTCGTTGTATCGAACGGAGATCTGACCGCCACGAACCTTAATTCTAACTCCGTCGTCGGCAATAAGTCCAAAGAGAGCGAACGTCGTCGTCGCAGACGCAAGGTGAAGAAGAACAAGAAAGCTTCTCAACAGGCGCCGGAATCAAATACCGACGAGGACGAAGCTAAGGAGAACAATGATCCTCAACCACAGGTAACGCGAGATTGTTAGGGTTTTACTTCTGTTGATGCTTTCTTTCAAATTTCCATAAGCTAGTTGTATTGTGTTGATATTTGGGTGAAATTAGGGTTCCGATGAGTAATAATTTGGTGTTTATGCAAACATACCATGCGTGGGTTCAAAATGAATAGAATTGCATTTATATTTTTATATCTACATTTCTATAATTTGTTTCTTGATTGAAATTGATTTTTAGGTGGTAGAACAAGTCACTGTGGAGTATGTCCCTGAAAAAGCAGAGTTAAATGATGGTCTCGATGATGAATTTAGAAAGATTTTCGAGAAATTTAGTTTTCATGACACTGCTGGTTCTGAGGTAAGTGGGATAACTTTAGTTGAGTGTTGGCAATTAACTTTGGTTAGTGCGTCATTGGAGCTGATTTGCTGGTATTTATCCAGGAAAATGACAAGAAGGATGAGTCTGCCCAGAATGCAGAATTAAAGAAGAAGGCTGACTCCGATTCAGAAGATGAAGAGCAGGACAACCAACAGAAAGAGAAAGGCATTTCAAATAAAAAGAAAAAGGTTTTACTCTTTCATTGATGTATTTTGATATAACATTGATATAACTGTATGACTGTTGTATATTCTTGTTGTTGTTATCATTTTGTTATCTGTATTCGCATGATTACGACGGTGGTTTGTTTTCTCTCTCAGCTTCAACGAAGGATGAAGATTGCTGAACTGAAGCAGATCTGCTCACGGCCTGACGTTGTTGAGGTACTGATGGTTGCTTTACAATGTCAATCTGATTACCTGAGATTTAGCCTTTTCTTTGTATATTCTATTTTACTCCCATCTATATTGTGACTTTTGATACGCGTCTTTACTTTCCAGTGTCCGCTGCTGTTGTCTTCAAATTCATCCATTTATTTGTTATTCAGGTGTGGGATGCAACTGCAGCAGACCCTAAGTTGCTGGTTTTTTTGAAGGCATATAGAAATACCGTTCCGGTGCCAAGACATTGGTGTCAGAAGAGAAAATTCTTGCAGGTCAGTAATTCTGCTGACTTTGAATAGTATATTAAAATATTCATGCATGATTGATGGAAATAATCAACATGAGGGATTTAGGGCAGAGGGTGGGGTAAGATCAAATGAATAAGGTTTCCCTTATATGTATATATGTGGTTCTTGCAGGGTAGCGGCTGTGTCAACCATGGAGCCTGGACTTGTATGTGTTTTGCAAAGAGGACCCTTGGATGATTTCTTTTTAATATATTTACTAGTGTGGGTTGGGATATATATCTATATCTGATGTTTAAGGGGGAATTTCTAGTAGAATTGCATACCTTTGCATGCTAGATGTAGGGGTTTTTTCTTCTGTTGAGGTTCTAATTAATCTACTTTGAATTTCAGATGCCTTTCCATTGTGCCTAATGCTCGGGCTAGATTCATCTATGATTTTAATATTTTTGAATTGATTACATTGGTGAATCATTATTAGAATTTTAATTTGTCAAATTACTTGTACCTCATGGAATTTTGGATTTTGTTTGTTCTATTTGCAGGGGAAGCGGGGAATTGAGAAGCAGCCATTTCAGCTTCCAGATTTCATTGCTGCAACTGGAATTGAGAAAATTAGACAGGTAACTTCAATTTCTAGATTTGCATTTTGTGAAATTTGTGTAACGCATGCTTAAGCTTTTTCTTGCTATCTGTTGGCTTTTGTATAATGCATTCCTCTTAGAGTTGGGAAGATGTCTGCTTTTCTGTATCTGTTTCTGTTGTATGTTTTCCATGATTGCAAAGCAGCCTTCAGTGATGCCAAATGTTGATTTATGAAGAGGTAAAAGGCATCCTGAATTTGCTAAGCTTTGTCTTCTCACTCTCTAGGATTTGGAATTTCCATATTTGAAACTTTGAATCCTTGTTATCAGTCAAAAGTGTTATATGCAATGGTGTAAGTTAGAAGCATGCACATTAATATTTTCACTCTAAACTCTTGAGGTAGTCATTCACCCTCTTGTGTAAGTGCAACTTTGGCTTTTGTGCTGGTGTTAGGTGCTGCTTGTTTACTCTCTTTGTCCAGTGTCTTATACTATTTTTAATAGGGTTTACAAATATAATTTTTGGGTTAGCTTCAATTCTTTTTGGTCATAATTCATAAATGCTTGTGCTAGCCACTTCTTGTTGATTTCATCTTTTCATATGCAGGCTTATATTGAGAAGGAGGATAGTAAGAAGTTAAAACAAAAGCAGCGTGAGCGGATGCAGCCAAAGATGGGGAAAATGGATATAGACTATCAGGTTTATTCTGTTCCTTCATTTGTTTTAGAATTTTGTTTGGTATACGCTTCCTTTTCAAAGGTTGATTTATGTGCCTTGAAATTTGTCTGAAACGAGAACTGTCATTTTTCTAATGAGGTTATGTATTATGTTTATTAGGTTCTCCATGATGCATTTTTCAAATACCAGACAAAGCCGAAGTTGACAACTCATGGTGATCTGTACCATGAAGGGAAAGAATTTGAGGTACACATCATGTTTGATATCATACCGTATATAGGTTCCTGCTCATACATGCTTGATTTATTTTTTTTAATGTGCAATCATGCTTGATGTTTTTTTAGCTTAACATCCATCACTTGATCTGAATCATTAATATTCTTTATATTTGCTCTGCCCATTATTAGTTCACGAAAATACCGAGTGTATCTTATAATATGGTTGTGTTTGTGTACATCCAATAAGGAAGTTTTATTTTTTTCCAGTGTATAAGATGGGTTTGGTTCATCTTGCTGTGAAAACATTGCATGGTGGGGGACTTTTTGCCTATTCTGTTATGGACACCTTTTTCTATGTAATACGATAATTTTGTTTCATCTTGCTGGAAGATAATCTATGGTATGCATGCCTATTCTTCAGGAAGATTTGAAGTCACTTATTATTTACATTATTGTTTTGCTGGGCTTGTAGGTAAAGCTAAGGGAGATGAAGCCGGGCTCCCTATCACATGAGTTAAAAGCAGCTCTTGGTATGCCAGATGGTGCTCCTCCACCATGGCTCATAAATATGCAGGTTAGTTGAGCTAATGTCGTGCAGTTAATTTTAGGTTATTTGTTCTCTTAACTATGAATTTTTCATTCAGAGATATGGACCACCACCGTCGTACCCCCATCTCAAGATCCCTGGGCTCAATGCTCCTATTCCACCTGGAGCTAGCTTTGGATATCATCCTGGTGGCTGGGGCAAGCCTCCTGTTGATGAAGTAAGTATTTTGAATCATCTATGTTTTAGAAATATAGTACAAATTTGTCTACCTTAAAATTATTTGAAATTTTGAATGCAGCTTATTTTTTGGAGTTATTCTTGGTGGACTAATTTTTCCATTTTTCATTATAAATAGTATGGACGGCCTTTATACGGAGATGTTTTTGGTGTTCAGCAACAAGAACAACCCAACTATGAGGTACTTTTTTTGCTATTTTTTCTTTTGATTTCCTTAAATATGGTACACTGAATGGTATTGCAAAATAAGTATTAGTTCCAGCGCAAGTTTCAGATTCTCCAGAATCAATAGCCCTTTCCAAAACACCATCTCCTTCCTGGTTGTCATAAAACCATTTAGGACTTAGGAGGCAGGTACCCCAACCTGCCCCTATCCAGCGCAAGTTTCAGATGCTCCAGAATCAATGGCCCTTTCCAAAACACCATCTCCTTCCTGGTTGTCATAAAACCATTTAGGACTTAGGAGGCAGGTACCCCAACCTGTCCCTATAGAGATCAGTGGCTATAAATGTCCAATGGTGTTGGCATGAAGTCTGGGATACTAATTTTGAATATTTTATAAATGAACAAACATGTATCTGTACAACATGAAATCTTATTTGATGCGACCTTCTTTATTAAATAATCAAATTCAGGAGGAGCCAGTTGATAAGACAAAGCATTGGGGTGATTTGGAGGAAGAAGAAGAAGAAGAGGAAGAGGAAGAGGAAGAGGAGGAACAAATTGAGGAAGAAGAGTTGGATGATGGCATTCAATCAGTAGATACCCTTTCAAGGTATAAATTTTTTCATGAAGTGTAACATGTTTGTCTAGCATTCCAACACCTATATGTTTTGCTTTAGTTTTTATGATGTTTGGAATTTGGATACTTGGCTTCATCAGGCCTGGCAATATTTATATAGATCTCACATAAGATTATTACTGACTGACTGCATGACTTGCTTTTGTTGATTTAGTACTCCGACTGGTGTTGAAACGCCTGATGTTATTGACCTTCGTAAGCAGCAAAGGAAGGAACCTGAGAGGCCTCTATACCAAGTAAGTAACGTGTTTTTCAAAACTATATGTTCTACTTGTATATCAGCATTTCAACATATAAATATTCTCCGATTGTATGTCTTTTCCATCTCGTCTTCTTTTCTCTGGTTAGGTTCTTGAAGAAAAAGAGGAGAGGATTGCTCCTGGGACTTTACTTGGAACAACACACACGTATGTGATTTATTTATTTTTTTAACTGTAATTGTTATTATCTGTAGCCATAGAACCATACCTTTTTGTTATCTAAAACCTATTTTTTCCTGCAGGTATGTGGTCAACACCGGCACACAAGACAAGCCAGGAGCCAAAAGGGTAAGAATGAAGTGCTCGTTTTTTTAAATTCTATTGGAAACACATAATGTATAAATGAAATATGACTAATTATGTTGGTTACAATGGATTGCCATTCAGACTTGGCTGCTTCAATTTCTAGTCCTTATGAAACAAAATCTGCCATCAGTTATAAGCTAGGAGAAAGAACCTATTGATAGATATAAAATTTTATAATTTGTGTTCTCAAATAACAGGAGGAATTTGAAGTTATTGCAGAAAACTGGGGAAAAGAAAATAGCTACAACATCTCATTTACTTGGTTAATTGAATATTGGTTTGCATTTTACAGTAGTCACGTTTGTGCCTTATTTCATTCCCTCTCTTGAATACTTTACATTGCTGGAAGTTTATATGTTTGATACGTCCTGGCCCCTGGGAACTCACATTATTACAGAACTAGGATATTCTACAATTAGCCACGTTTACGGTGGCATCTGTCAACTCAGCCGATTTTATCACTGATTGGTTTATATAATAATCAATCTTGATTATTATAATTACTAATATATTCACCTGGGAGCATTGGAGTCAGTTTTATCTTTGGCGTTGATGGATCATTTGTTTTCCTATGCATTTTGTCAGGTTGATCTGCTTAGAGGCCAGAAAACAGATAGAGTGGATGTCACTTTACAGCCAGAAGAGCTCGAAGTTATGGACAATGTGCTACCTGCAAAGTAAGTTAAAAATCTTTAGGTGAATAGTGTGTGTGTATGTGTTGTATGATGAAGTAAGTTCCTAATCTTGGCTATTCCACAGATACGAGGAAGCAAGAGAAGAGGAGAAGCTGCGCAGTCAGCGTGAGGATTTCAGTGACATGGTTGCTGAGGTGTGCCTTAATATTCATCCAGCATTACATAATGAGAAATTTATATTAAAAGTTTTTACTAGTGTGGCATGTTCATGATACCACGCCTTTTTTTATATGTTTCCATTTTGACATGGTTACTATAATGAATTTATGTTGGTGCAGAATGAGAAGAAGAGGAAGCGTAAGATGCAGGAGAAGGAAGGAAAGTCGAAGAAGAAGGATTTCAAATTTTAGATGGCGGTCATATGTCTCTGATGCGAGGAAATACCTGACTTACTGTGTTGTTGGGTTAGAAACAGACGCTGATATCAGGATGTGAAGCACAAGTTTTGTTTTGAATTGAGCTCATTTGTCTGAAAATTAGTAATTGCTAATTTCTTCTAGAAACAAATGTGTTACCTGTTAACCTGATTCGTCTACTAAACATAACTTTGCTGTATGAATTTAGCCAATTATATGTATGAATTGTCATCATTGCTAAGCTTATTCGATTTCCTGGGTTTCTTGGAAATCGCATAAAAGGTTACCTCAAAAGTTGAAAGGGTTATTTTGGTGTCATTGATAATCTGGGATTATCAGAATTCATTATAATATATTTAGCCAGTGCCACAAGCGAAAATTGCAATTATGGCAACTTTTCCGTTTCGGTAAATTGGCTGATTTTTATAGGATTAGATAATGGAGAAAGACGTGTGGGAGCCGAGGGACGGATGGACGTATGGAAAATGTGGTGATATGTCTATTCAATGTGTTTGAAATTAATCACTAGCGGAGAGAGAATTACTGATTACCATGTAATTATAATTATCGGATGAATTAGTGGCATCCATATAAGTTTTCTCAATGTAATTGTGATTTTCAAATGATGGTGGTCTTTCTGCTCGATATGGAGTGGATACAATTACGTTTTCAACGAAAGGAGATGCGACGAAAGTAGTGGTTAAAAGTGATCTACGTCACCATTAAAAGAGAAAATGAAGATACTTGGATCTGAAGTAATCCATTAAAAGAAGGTGAAGATCTACGTCACCATTAAAAGAGAAAATGAAGATACTCGGATTTGAAGTAATCCATTAAAAGAAGGTGGAGAGGTTATGGTAAGTTTGGGGAGTGTGGTTTACTTAGTATATTTGAATATATTATTAAGAGATTTCAAATAATTTTAATATAAATCCTATTGTTGATGGTGATTTCTGTGGCTAAGGTATTTGAACAGTTCGGTAAGGGCGGAGAGAGAATTTTCCTTTTTTGGAGGATCAGATGTTTAGAGGTATTGGACAGTCCTCGGCCAGAGATAATCCGGACCCAACTCTCCGGATCTGGTCGATCAGAGGACACAATATGATGCGAATCTTGGAGACCGACAAAATCATAGCCGAGACCGACCACATCAGACCGGTAGCTCGGTTCAGCTCTAATTCACCTCATGTGACGAAAGGGATGGCTCGAATATCTTTTATTGTTTGGAAGATCATCTGACCGATCTCTTGAAGCCCAACCTATGATCAAGAATGCTTGGACTTTACTCCTTAAACAAATGTCTTCGTACAAGAGATCTTTACAGGCTGTCATCATTTATGACAACGTATGACAGTGTACTTTACGGCGTGATGTGATAGGAAATCAGAAGGCATGTTTTACTTTCGGCGAAGCAGTTGGGGCAGAGAGCTTGTCAAATCACCGGAAATCTGCAGCGTTGACGTCATAGAGATATGAGAACAGTGTCGTGTATTCATTAGTATATAAGGGAGAGTAGTCTCATTTGTAGAGGTTGGATGATTGTTTGATAGCCAAAATTGGTAAGCAAAAAATAGCTGATAGAAACCTGCCTGTAACAAAGCCAAGCAAACCTCTCCACGTATTCTAAGCCCCAAGAACCGCGAATCTTGATTTTGTAAGAACAAAATCATTCCAAGATCAAGTCCAACCCTTAAGGAACATTGC